>CAUYQU010081616.1:0-127819 GCA_963574635.1 Cheracebus regulus
ACCCCTCTTCTCCCCTCCCCTCCCCGTCCCCTCCCTCCTCCCCCCCGCCTCTCCGCTCCTCGCCCCTCCGCTCGCCTCCCCCTCCCCTCCCCCCCTCCCCTCTTCTCTCCTCCCCCCTCTCCTCTTTTTGACAGAGTCTTGCTCTGTCAGCTAGGCTAGAGTGCAGTGGTGCCATCTTGGCTCACTGCAACCTCCACCTCCCAGTTCAAGCGATTGCTTTCAGTGATTGCTTTCAGCCTCCCTAGTAGCTGGGCCTATAGGCACGTGCCATCCTGCCCAGCTAATTTTTGTATTTTTAGTAGAGGTGGGGTTTCACCATATTGGCTAGGCTGGTCTCGAACTCCTGGCCTTGTGACCCACCCTCCTCGACCTCCCAAAGTACTGGGATTACAGGCATGAGCCACTGGGCCCAGCCCTCTTTCCCTCATTTCTAACAGCGTCAATTAAGATTCTCTGTCTTGCTTGCTATACTGTGCTATTGCTGTAATTATGCACTCATTTTTTTTTTTAGGCTAGTGAAGTGAAGCAGTGGGAGATGAAAAGGATAAGGAACAAACAAATCTGTAATATGATCAATTAGTTGTAAATACCACTGCACTTGGACCAGCCTCTGTACTTTTTTTCATTGTTAATATTATTTGTGCCTCTTTTCTGTTTCTTTTTTTTATTTTTTAAGAGTTTATTTTTATTTATTTATTTATTTTTATTGTACTTTAGGTTCTGGGGTACATGTGCAGATTATGCAGGATTGTTGCATAGGTACATACATGGCAACGTGGTTTGCTGCCTTCATGCCCCCCATCACCTATATCTGGTATTTCTCCACTCATTATCCCTCCCCACCCCCCCGACTGTCCCTCCCCTAGCACCCCCTACTGACTGCAGTGTGTGATGCTCCCCTCCTTGTGTACACGTGTTCTAATTGTTCAACACCCACCTATGAGTGATAACATATAGTGTTTGGTTTTCTGTTCTTGTGTCAGTTTGCTGAGATTGATGGTTTCCAGATTCATCCATGTCCCTATGAAGGACACAAACTCATCATTTTTTATGGCTGCATAGTATTCCATGGTGTATATGTGCCACATTTTCTTTATCCAGTCTATCGATGATGGACTTTCTGTTTCTTTTTCCTTGATGTTTCTTGCAAGATATTTCTTTATTTTATTAGTCTTTTCAAAGAACAGCTTTTGCTTTGTTGACTCTTTCAGTTTTATCTTTGATATGTACTTTTATCTTTATTTCCTTCTTTGGCTTGGAATCCCTCTTGTGCTTCTTCTAACTTTTTGACTTAAATTCTTAGCTCTTTATTTTTAAGCCTTCTTTTGTACTTAATATAATCATTCATGACTATATGGTATCCTGTAAGGACCACCTTAGCTTTCTCCCATGTGTTCTATGTATTTTCTAATGGCCGTTATGATTTCTTCTTTGCTGTATTAGTTATTTAGAGATTATGTTTTTAAATTTCTAAATGTATTTTTAAGTTTCAACATCTTTATTGTCTTTTAAATTCCAACACTCATGACAGAACATGCAAATGATACAAAATACAGTAAAAATGTTCTAGTGTGCCTCCTCTTCCTGCCTGTACCACCCTCTGTGTCCCCTGTCCCACCTCCCAGAAGCAGCTACTGTTACCTTTTATGTGTTCTCCAGAGAAGTAAGTTGCAGAAAAATATGTAAGTATTTATAATGTGTATGTTAGATTTGGTGTAGAAAAAATTATAAGATACTGAGCAGTTAACACCAAGGATCCCTCATGTTGCCTTTTCATAACCATGTCTACCTCCCTCCTCTGCCACTCCCCTGCCTTCAATTCCTAACTAGCCCAGTGACCACTAGTCTGTTTTTCATCTGTATTGTCATTTCATGTATGGAACCATACAGTATGTAAACTTTTGGCATTGGCTTTTTCCACTCAGTCCAATTCTCTGGAGATTCATCCAGGGTGTTGCATATATCAGTAGTTCGTTTATTTTTATGGCCTAGTGGTATTTCATATTATGTATGTATCACAGTTTGTATAAGCATTCCTCTGTTGAAGGGCATCTGGGCTGATTCTATTTTTGGGTATTACAGATAAAATTGCTATGTGAACATTTATATAGTTTTCTTTGGTGTGTGTGAATGTAAGTTTTTATTTCTCTAGGATAAATTTCCAGGAGTACAATTATTGGGTCATATGGTAATTCTATATTTAGCTTTTTAAGAAACTGCCAAACTATTTCCCAGTGTTGTTATACTATTTCCTATTAACAACATGTGAGAGATCCAGTTCCTCTGCATCTTTGCCAGAATTTGGTGTTGTCACCTTTTTTTGTATTTTTGGTAATTCTCATAGATATGTAGTGATATCTCATTATTTTAATTCATATTTTCTTAATGGCATTTTTCATTTGCTTATTTGCCATCTGTATATCTTTTCTGATAAAATGTCTTCATGTATTTTGATTATTTTCTAATTGAATTGTTTGTTTTACTGTTGGGTTTTGAGTTCTTTATGTCTTCTAACCAAATATTTTTTAACTTTAGTTTTTCCTGATAATTGGTTTCTAATTAATTACGCTATTGTCCGAGAATGAGCTCTGCATGATATCAACTATTTGGTATTTTTTAGAAATGCTTCATGGTGTGGAAGTATATGGCTCCATTGTGGCTTAATGTGTTTTCTCCAATTGTTGGATATGCAGCGCTGTATATTAGATCAAATTTGTTAATGTTATTGTTTGAAACTTATGTTATCTTATCTATTAGTTAAGGAGTATATTAAAACTCCTATCCTGACTGTGGAATTCTTATTTTTCCTTGCAATTCCAATTTTTGCTTTATATATTCTGAGTATAGATAGGGGCATACAGGTTTAGAATTGTAATATCCTTGTGTAATGACTCCATTTGCCTAGATTTTTTCTTTTTTCCAGCTTTTTCATAGCTTTTTTTGAGATGGAGTTTCACTCTTGTTGCCCAGGCTGGAGTGCAGTGATGTGATCTCGGCTCACTACAACTTCTGCCTCCTGCATTCAAGTGATTCTCCTGCCTCAGCCTCCTGAGTAGCTGGGAGTATAGGCATGCACCACCACACCTGGCTAGTTTTGTCTTTTTAGTGGAGACGGGGTTTCTCCATGTTGGTCAGGCTGGTCTCGAACTCTTGTCCTCAGGTAATCTGCCCACCTTGGCCTCCCAAAGTGCTGGGATTACAGGCGTGTGCCACCGTGCCCGGCCTGCTTTTTTCTTTAAAGACTATTTTGTATAATGTTAGTATAATGAGATTAGGTTTTTTTTGTTGTATTAGTCTGTTTTCACACTGCTGATAAAGACATACCTGAGACTGTGAGAAAAAGAAGTTTAGTTGGACTTACGATTCCACATGGTTGGGGAGGCCTCAGAATCATGGCGTGAGGTGAAAGACACTTCTTATTTGGTGACAGCAAGAGAAAATGAGGAATATGCAAAAGTGCAAACCCCTGATAAAACCCGTCAGATCTTGTGAGACTAATTCACTACCACAAGAACACTGTGGCAGAAACCATCCCCGTGATTCAAATTATCTCCCACTAGGTCCCTTGCACAATGCATAAGAATTATGGGAGTACAATTGAAGATGAGATTTGAGTGGAGACACAGAGCCAAACCATATCATTCCAACCCTGGCACCTCCAAATCTCATGTCCTCACATTTCAAAAGCAATCATGCATTCCCAGCAGCCTCCCAGAGTCTTAACTCATTTCAGCATTAACCCAAAAGTCCACAGTCCAAAGTCTCATCTGGAACAAGGCAAGTCCTTTCCACCTATGAGCCTGTAAAATCAAAAGTAAGCTAGTTACTTCCTAGATACAATGGGGATACAAGTATTGGGTAAATAAAGCCATTTCAAATGGGCGAAATGGGCCATAGCAAAATGGTTACAGGGCCCATGGAAGTTCAAAATCCAGTGGGGCAGTCAAATTTTAAAGCTCCGAAATGATCTCCTTTGACTGCATGTCTCACATGCAGGTCATGCTGATGCAAGAAGTAAGTTCCCATGGTCTTGGGCAGCTCCATCCCTGTTACTCTGCAGGGTTCAGCCTCCCTTTCCTGGCTGATTTTACGACCTGGCATTGAGTTTCTGCAGCTTTTCCAGGTGAATGGTGCAAGCTGTCCTTGGATCTATCATTATGGGATCTGGAGGACTGTGGCACTCTTCTCACAGCTCCACTAGGCGGTACCCTAGTAGGGACTCTGTATGGGGGCTCTGACCCCACATTTCTTTTCTACACTGCCCTAGCAGAGGTTCTCCATGAGCACTCTGCCCCTGCAGAAAACTCTTTCCTGGGTATCCAGGAGTTTCCATACATCCTCTGAAATCTAGGCGGCGGTTCCCAAACCCCAATTTTTGACTTCTGTGCAGTCACAGGCTCAATACCATGTGGAAGCTGCCAAGGCTTTGGGCTTGCACCCTCTGAAGCCATGGCCTGAGCTCTACATTGGCCCCTTTCAGCCATGGCTGGAGCTGCTGAGACACAGGGCACCAAGCCCCTAGGCTGTATACAGCAAGGGGATCTCAAGCTTGGCCCAAGAAACCATTTTCTTCTAGGCCTGTAGGCCTGTGATGGGAGGGGCGGCTGTGAAGACTTCTCAAGTATCCTGGAGACATTTTCCCCATTGTCTCGGGGATTAACATTCAAATCCTTGTTACTTATGCAAAGTTCTGCAGCTGGCTTGAATTTGTCCTCAGAATTTTTTTTTTCCCTATCACATTGTCAGGCTGCAAATTTTCTGAACTTTTATGCTCTGCTTCCATATAAAACTGAATGTCTTTAACGGCACCCACGTCACCTCTTGAATGCTCTGCTGCTTAGAAATTTCTTCCACCAGATACACTAAATCATGTCTCTCAAGTTCAAAGTTCCACAAATCTCTAGGGCATGGGCAAAACGCCACCAGTCTCTTTGCTAAAACGTAACGAGTCACTTTTGTTCCAGTTCCCAAGTTTCTCATCTCCCTCCATCGGAGACCACCTCAACCTGGACCTTATTGTCCATATCACTATCAGACTTTTAATCAAAGTCATTCAACAAGTGTCTAAGACGTTCCAAACTTTCCCACATTTTCCTGTCTTATCTGAGGCCTCCAAATGGTTCCAACACATTTTCGAATATTTCAGCAATGTCCCACTCTACTGGTAACAATGTACTGTATTAGTCTTTTCATGCTGCTAATAAAGTCATATCCGAGACTGGAAAGAAAAAGATGTTTAATTGGAATTACAGTTCCACGTGGCTGGGGAGCCCTCAAAATCATGGTGGGAGGTGAAAGGCACTTTTTACGTGACAGCAGCAAGAGAAAATAAGGAAGATGCAAAAGGGGAAACCCCTGATAAAACCATCAGATCTTGTGAGACTTATTCACCATCAGAAGTATAGCATTGGTAAAATCTGCCCTTATGATTCAATTACCTCCCACTGGGTCCCTCCCAAAACACAGAATTCAGGATGAGATTTGGGTGGGGACACAGCCAAACCATATCAGAATGGTATATGAAGAAATTTCTTTCTGTCTTTTTTTTTTTTTTTTTGAGACAGAGTCTCACTCTGTCGCCAGGTGCCAGGCTGGAGTACAGTGACGCTGTCTCGGCTCACTGCAAGCTCCGCCTCCCAGGTTCAAGCAATTCTCCTGCGTCAGCCTCCTGGGTAGCTGGGACTACAGGGGCATGCCACCACGCCCAGCTAATTTTTGCATTTTTTAGTAGAAACGGGGTTTCACCATGTTGGCCAGGATGGTCTTGATCTCTTGACCTTGTGATCCGCCCGCCTCGGCCTCCCAAAGTGCTGGGATTACAGGTGTGAGCCACTGCGCCCGGCCTAGTTATCACTTCTTTTCAACATTTTACTGGAGTTCCTAGCCTATGCAAAAAAAAAGACAAAGAAAAAGCAAAAAGAAAAATATACAACTGGAAAGGAAGAAGTAAAATTGTCTTTATTCACAGATGATGTGCTTATATACTTATAAAATCCAACTGAGGCAACACATACGTTTCTAGGAAAAACAAGTTGAATTTAGCAAAGATGGCTGGATACAAGATTAGTTGGAAAAATAATTAATGCTCAGGAATGAAGTTAATAAAAGATATGCAAACTTCTATAATGAAAACTACAAAACATTGCCAAGAAAAATTAAAGATGGTCTAACTAAATAGAGAGATACACCGTTTCAAGGATTGGGAGACTCAATTCAAGATGTCATTCTCCCAAAATTGATCCATAGATTTCATACGATTCTATTAAAACAATAATATCGGCAGGTTTTTGTTTTGTTTTGTTTTTGAGGAGTTCCACTTTTGTTGCTCAGGCTGGAGTACAATGGTGCAATCTTCACTCACTGCAACCCCTGCCTCCCAAGTTAAAGTGATTCTGTTTCCTCAGCCTCCCAGGTAGCTGGGACTACAGGCGTGCACCACTATGCCGGGCTAATTTTGTATTTTTAGTAGGTATGTAGAGATGGGGTTTCACAATGTTGACCAGGCTGGTCTTGAACTTCTGACCTCAGGTGATCTGCCTGCCTCGGCCTCCCAAAGTGCTGGGATTACAGGCGTGAGCCATCACACCTGGCCTTGGCAGATTTTTAATCATGGAATTTGACAAGCTGATTTAAAAATGTATATAAAAAAGAAAAAATATATAATATTCAAGCAATCTTGAAGGAAAACTGACTTGGAGAACTAACCTGTAAGACATCAAACTTAGACACTGAATTTAAACTGGGCACAGTAGCATGCACCTGTAGTCTCAGCTACTCAGCAGGCTGAGGCAGGAAGATTGCTTGAGCCCAGTAATTCAAGGCCAGCATGGGCAACATAGCAAGATCTTATCTTTATTTATTTATTTTGTTAAAGAATTAATCTGAAACTTAGTCTAAAAGAGTCATAAAGGCATTGTGGTACTGGCATAAAAACAGACAACCTAATGAAATAGAGTCCAGAAAGAAATCCATGCACACGTGGTTACTTGCTTACAACAAAGTCACCGATGCAATTCAGTGAGAAAAGGGTGACTTTTTTCAAAAAATGAAAACATTGAACAGTTACATGGAAGACCCTTGTAACATGCTCTACCTTATAACATGCTCAAATATGATTTGATGATTAAATCATAGATATAAATGTGAATGGACAGAACTATAATGCTTCTAAAAAACACATGAGAAAATATATTCATGTAATTGGGGTAGGCACAATTTTATAACTAGGATACAAATGAATTAACCATAAAAGGGAAAAGATAAATTGGGCTTCATCAAAATTAAAAACTTCTATTCATTCAAAGCACAAAATAAAATATCTACAAAGAGACTTTTACTAGAATGTTCATAGCAGTTTTACTCATAATACTCCCAAACTGGAAATGGTGCAGGTGTCCATCAACGGGAGGATGGATAAATCAATTGCATGTGTATGGATGATCACTGGATGATCCTTTCAGCTTTTCTATATTTTTGAAATTATTCACAATAAGATTTTGTAGAGAAAAGTGTGGGAAAGAAACAAACATGAAAGGTGCGATACTAAATCTGCTTTTAATTGTCTTTTAGTATTCAGATGTGAAATCAATGTATGAGCTGGCAAGGACACACATTTTTATACAGCATATTTGGATAGCTTAAAATTTAGTGTGTATATATATATTTTAATAAATCATAAATTTTACTTTATCACATGGTGTGAAAGAAGTGTATTCACATTCTGTTACTGCAGCTGCACCTATAATTAAGCCAGTGCCAATACATTTTCAATGAGATTTTAGAAGTATATTGAATTGTCTGACTTTTCACAAATACTCTTTAAGTATACAGTAACAAGTAAGACAGTTGTTTCAAAAACATGGGGCTGGGTGCAGTGGCTCATGCCCGTAATCTCAATACTTTGGGAGGCCACGGCAGGCAGATCACGAGGTCAGGAGATAGACCATCCTGGCCAACATGGTGAAACCCTGTCTCTACTAAAAATACAACAGTTAGCCAGATGTGGTGGTGCATGCCTACAATCCCAGCTACTCAAGAGACTGAGGCAGGAGAATCACCTGAACCCGGGAGGCAGAGCCTGCAGTGAGCTGAGATCACACCACTGCACTCCAGCCTGAAGACAGAGCGAGACTCTGCCTAAAAAAACAAAAACCGTGGAAAATGTGGAAATAACTAGTGCAACGGTAATTTGGATGTAGTTCTTTGCTATTTAAGTTGGATATTTCTTATATTACTGAAATCATTTTTAGAATTTTGTTACCCCAAAATGCAGGCAGTACTTTCACTGAAGTAAATGTAGACTGGAATGGTAGGGAAGGCACTGATAAAAGGTGAAGATAGCACAGAGCTTCAAGCCCATGGGAATGTGGTATGGGTTCTGACCCAGAACACCAGCTTTACCCACCACCCCTCTGAGAGGTTTCCCTTCTGAATCCCACAGGAGGGAGCAACCCCAGGCGGTGGTTTTCAGTTGTGCTGTTATCCACATGTGCCTGCCTCAGCTGACTGCAGTAGGTTGGCCCTGCTGGGGGCTGCAGTGATTTTCTGAACAAGTCAGATTCTCTCTCTTGAGGAGTTTGGAAAGGTTCAAGAGACAGCTGTGTCGTTGGCCTGTTGGAGTAGAAGCAATGCTCACACAGAGGGAAAACAACATGCAGATGCCATGGGGAGCCCAGGCCTGAGTAAGAAACTGTGAGCAGAGGCCATGAGCGTGAGAAAGGCTAGTGGGAAAGTAGTTGGCCAATAGGAATGGAAAGAAGCAGGCATGGATTTGAGCCGTGCCAGTAATGCTTACAGGGGGCTGGTTGCTTGCCAGGGAATGTCTGCATTTCATCCTTAATTTAAGGTAGATACTTTTGTTAGTCCCAGTTTTACAGATGAGGAGACTGAGGTGGAAAAGCGTTAAGTGACTTGGCAGCCTGGTTCTTGAGCCCTGCTTTTAGCCACTGCTGTGGGGGCTCAGGCCATGTGCCACAGCCAGTAAGGCCCTGCTGTACAGCCGGTCCCATTCTCCTGTGAGATCTTTTTTTTTTTTTTTTAAAGTGAAGCCTGAGGCTCTACCTTATGATATATGAGGACAGAGGAGAAAAAAAAGTGGCCCCAGGAAGAAAACAGTCATGGTAAGAAGTGAGACTTGTAAAGTCAGCTGAAAGCAATCTACGAGCCATGCTACAGTTGGACTTTTTTCTTTTTTTTAGACGGAGTCTTGCTCTATTGCCAGGCTGGAATGCAGTAGTGCAATCTCGGCTCACTGCTACCTCTGCCTCCTGGGTTCAAGGGATTCTCCTGCCTCAGCCTCCCAGGTAGCTGGGATTACGGGTGTGTGCCACCATGCCCAACTAATATTTATATTTTCAGTAGAGATGGGTTTCACCATGTTGACCAGGATGGTCTCGATCTCTTGACCTTGTGGCCCACCCGCCTCAGCCTCCCACAGTGCTGGGATTACAGGCGTGAGCCACGGTGCCCGGCCAAAGAGTTTAGACTTTATCCCCAAAGCAAGGAGTACCACTGAGGTATTGTTGCAAGGGTGGCGGGGCAGGTAGGGAGGAGAAGCAGGAATCATGATGAGAGTTACATCTTGAGAAAGACATCCTGGCTGCCTTAGTGGAGGAGGGAGATAGCAGT
Source organism: Cheracebus regulus (assembly GCA_963574635.1). Taxonomy (NCBI): domain Eukaryota; kingdom Metazoa; phylum Chordata; class Mammalia; order Primates; family Pitheciidae; genus Cheracebus; species Cheracebus regulus. Next base: position 9,628 of record CAUYQU010081616.1, read on the forward strand.
AGTGAGTGGGAGCTGAAGTAGTCCAGGCGAGGGTGATGACAGCCTGAGTTAGGAAGGCTGGCAGGGAGATGAAGACGTGTGGACGAGTTTGAGAGGTATTTAAGTGGGAGAATTCAAGACCTGGTGATGTACTGGCTGTGAGGGGTGAGGGAAAAGAAAAGTCAAGAATGATAGCCAGAGACACTGTAGATGATGATGCCGTCCTTGAGAGAGGAAACACAGTAGGAGAGAATCCATCAGGTCAGGTTGGCTTCATGGGCTTGTGATCTGTGCTCAGAGGGACTCACATGTGGCTTAATGCTCTACTGCTCCTGCGTTGATTTTTAAAATTTTTTGTAGAGATGGGGTCTTCCTATGTCACTTAACGCTGGTTTTGAACTCCTGACCTAAAGCAATCCTCCTGTGTTAGCCTCCCAAAGTGCTGGGATTACAGGCATAAGCCACTATGCCTGGCCTGCCTTAAAATTCTTAGTAACTTTTGAACAAGGAACCCCACACTTTGCCTTTGCGCTAGGCCCCATACACGATGTAGCCTATCCTACCATCAGGTACTTGGGGGAGCAGCCTCAGAGCGCATAGAAATAAGGATTCAAGTAGTGTTTCCCAAAGAGTGTTTTTAAAGGGTGCTAATAGGTATTGTGTGGGAGGAAAAAGTAGTCTACAAAATGAAGCTCCATGGTCAAATAAGTTGAGAAAGAACTGGTTAAGCAAAGCAAAATCATTTTTTTAAACTACACAAGATCCCAGAATTATTAATATATCAATGAGCTGTGGTATAATAATAAAAAAAATCTGATGTTTGCCCCTTGTTCCTGATACAGGGATTTTAAAAATCTTTGGAATTTTCCAAGTGATAGAGGGAGAGGGGCCCTCAGGATGGGGGCTGGTCATCAAATAAAACAAGCCTGTGATTACAGAACTAGAAATTTCAGCCACCCAGACTCCAAGGAGAGGAGGGGGAGAGAGAGGACAGTGAGTTCAATCACGTGGCCAGTGATTTAATCCATCGTGCCTGTGTAAGGAGACATCAGTAAAGAACCCTGGACTCTGATGCTCAGTGGAGCTTCCTGGTTGGCGACACTGATGTGCTGGAGGGAGGAAGTGCCCGGATTCTGTGAGGAGAGGGTATCAAAGCTGTGTCCTCCTTGCCATCCCCGGACCTTGCCCATGTGTCTCTTTCATTTGGCTGTTCCTGAGTTGCATGCTTTACAATAAAACTGTAATCATCAGTAGAATGCTTTAAGGAGTTCTATGAGTTATCCTCATAAGTTATTGAACCTGAGAGGGTCATGAGAACCCTAAAAGTTATAGCCAGCTAGTCAGAGGTTGGGGTTGTCTCAAGACTTCAGCTGGTGTCTGAAGTGGGGGCTTTGTGCCAACTCCTGGTGGTAAGTATCAGAATTGAACTGAATTGTAGGACACCCACTTGGTGTCAGAGAACTGGTGTTGGAACAGTCGAGGTGTAGAGGGTGCTTTGGTATGCACCGTCTGGCCCAGATTCCCCTTTCAGGATGGAGGCACTCATTTCCCCAGCCGAAGGAGGGAGGTGTTGATTGACGACTGCTCACAGCTCCGTCCCTTTCTGGGGAATATCCTGGCAGAAGGGAGCTGAATTGCTGTGATTACTTCCCCTCATCTCTGGTAGAGCCTACATCCAACAACTAGAGAAGCACAACCCAATGTACCAATAACGCCGAAGGGCTATTCCAGCCCCAGAGCTTCCTGTAGGATCAGCTGAGGGTGCTGTGGCAAGTGTGGGACTTATATCCCGAATTATCGAAAATTCTAACAACTAAAAAATTAGAAGACAAATAACCCGATTAAATATGGGCAAAGGATACTAAAGAAGAAATATAAATAGCCAATAAGGACACAAGAAGAGGCTCAACATCATTACCTTTTAGGGAAGGATCCAATGAAAACTGAGGCAAATGCACAGGAGAGGCCTGGACGACACGAGTGAAACTCCGTCTCAAAAAAAAAAAGGTTTGGTGGGATAGATGGAATCTTTTTTTTAAAAAAAACTTTTATTTCCAATGAAAACATTATAGAATGTTTTTATAGAAAATTTTGTAAGGCAATTGAAGAAAAAAATACTTGTGATCCTGTGACCCTAATATAACTGCCAGTAATATTCTGATGAATTTTCTTCTAGTCTTTGTATTTTGTTTCTATTTTTATTTTATTTATTTTTTTGAGACAGAGGCTTGCCCAGTTGCCAGGCTGGAGCGCAGTAGCTGGGATTACAGGCATGCGCCACCACGCCCAGATAATTTTTTTGTATTTTTAGTAGAGATGGGATTTCACCATGTTGCACAGAATGGTCTCAATCTCTTGACCTTGTGATCTGCCTGCGTCAGCCTCCCAAAGTACTGTGATTACAGATGTGAACCACTGTGCTTGGCCCTTCCTAGCCTTTTTTTTTTCTATACTTCTCACAGGGTTGAAGAGCCTTTTGAATGCATCCTTTAAAATTTCACTATACTCACAATGTCCAGGTAATTAGTGTCTTGAGTTTTTTGTGTTTCTTGTTTTCCCCTTATGAATCTCCTTCCCCATTTCTCCCATCCTGCCACCCCATGATGGTGTATAGCCTTAATATAGTGGTAATCGTGTAAAGTTGATAAATAAATTTATTATGGTTAAACAATAAGTTCCCAAGGATTGAACATTGGTTTTACTTTTCCGACATCATTAACTCTAGAAAAAAAATATTTTTTATACTTAGTATGGATTATTTTCTTTTAGAAAAAATTAACAAGTAGAATTACTTGGTCAGGAATTATAAATACTCGTATGCCTTGTGACATATATTATTCATTTAAGTACACACTTGAGAAACTGTTTCGCCTCTCTATCTCACCAGTAACTGAAATAAAAATGAGGTATCATTTTCGGCCTACCATCAATTTGCTTTGCCAAATCTGCTTAAAAACTTAATAAATGAAAGTATTTACATACGTGATTATGAGTTTTTATAAAGCAATTTGACAGAATATACCAAGGGCCATAAATATTTTTATACCCTGTTCACAACGTACTTAAGGGACATTGCCAAATAAGAGCATGCTGAGCAAAGGTATTCAAGATTTTCCAAAATGGAAAATCCTCAAAGAGATTGTGATCTACTTAAATTTCAAAACCTGAACACAGTGAAAATAAGCCGCCTTCAGTTGAGAATGATCATCATAAAATTAGCAAACAAGACATTACATTACAAATTCTCTTTAACAAAGATTTAATTATTCATCAAAAACAATGAAAATGAGCAAGAAAATTACTCTCATGAAACACACAACTATAACAGATAGATAAAATTTCTGTAACTTCCAATTTTGTACCAAATGGAGATTATAATTATGGATTAAAAATGAAAATGTGGGTAAGCTTCTTGCTTCAGGTCCTGTAAATGTTAAGGGTGGGCTTGTGGAGATGGGAGGGAGTGTTGAGGAGGAAGAGGTTAGCCAGCAGGCCAACCTTTTGGTGGGGGTGAGCTGTTTTTTTTTTTTTTTTTTTTTTCTGAGCTCTACTTTTGTATTATTTCTAAATAAAATATAACAGTATTCAAGTAGGTAAACTTTGAATATATTTACCAAAATTTAAAGTGAACTTTTAAAAACGAAAGACTATTTTACATACGTGAGATGGTTAATTTTACGTGTCATCTTGGCTAGGCTATACCACCCAGGTCTTCAACTGAGCACTAATCTGGGTATTACTGTGATGGTATTGGGTAGATGTGGTTAATGTCTACAATCAGTTGACTTTTTTTTTTTGAGACAGAGTCTCACTCTGTAGCCCAGGCTGGAGTGCAATGGCACAATCTCGGCTGACTGCAACCTCTGCTTCCCAGGTCCCAGTTCAAGCAATTCTCCTGCCTCAGCCTCCCAAGTAGCTGGGACTACAGGCGCGCGTCACCATGCCCAGGTAATTTTTGTATTTTTAGTAGAGATGGGGTTTCACCATGTTGGCCAGGCTAGTCTTGAACTCCTGACCCCTTGATCTGTCCACCTTGGACTCCCAAAGTGCTGGGATTATAGGCATAAGCCACCGAGCCTGGCCTACAATCAGTTGACTTTTAAGTAAAAGAGATGACCCTTGATGTTAGTGGGCCTCATCCAATCTGCTGAAAGACCTTTAAAGAGCAAAAACAGGTTTCCATTAAGAAGAAATTCTGCCTCAAGACTGCAGCATCAATCCTGCGCAAGAGCTTCCAGCCTTGCTGGCCCAACCTACAAATTTCAGACTTGTCAGCCCCCATGCTCGCCTGAGTCCATTTCTTAAAATAATTCTCTCTCTCTCTCTGGGAACTCTGAAATGTTTTTTAAATAAGGTATTTTTTCTTCTAAAATATTCAAGATCATTTATTAAAACTAGAAGACCAAATCAATACAAGTCATAATTCATTAATATAAAAAATGCAAACTTAAAGCATTTTATTAAAATTGAATTTCATTCAATTTGTTAACAGTTTAATTAACTCTTATATGAGATAAGTTTGTAAAATAAAGCCATTCACAACCCCAGCACACTCTGTCCACGTAGCTGCACTGTAAAGAGTTGTCATGTGACTTGCTTCCCACATTCAGACCCAGGGTGTTGATCAGGGCCAGTGAGGAAAACAGGAGCCACACCGGGTTTTTTCATAGCAAAAATTAAGGGATTGTTGAACAGGTATCAGAGGACTAAAAAAGTGGAAAGGTGACATTAAGGTACATGCGCGGAGTATCTGCAGAAGCCATCATGCCTAGGGTTGGGAGAACAAAGAAGAAACTAGAAGCTCAGAGGACGAGACCTGCAGAACTGGGGCACAGGTTTCGAACAGGAGGCGTTGCCTGGATAGTGCTGTCTCCAAAGGGATGTCATGAGGCTGGTTCTGGGAATGCGCAAAATAGCTGGACACTGGACAGGCAGTGGCGGTCCCAGCCACGCGGAAGGGCTATTGTCGGGGTGTTGCCAACAGGAACACCCGGTAAACGGGGAGGAGCCGGTCTCTCCCTTCTCCGGCCTTGCAGTCTCCCTCTAGCGTCCCCTAACAGCAGAAGGTAAAAACGTCTCACACAACAAAATACAGGAGGTGGTTTGAGATCTGAGGAATAATCCACATTTAAGAGTAAAACGATGTATTCAGGGTTACAAAGTGTGCCTCTGCCTCCATATGCAATTGTGAATACAGCATTAATTCGTCAGTTCCTCCAGAGCCATTAATTGGAACACACCAAAAAAATAAGAATGCTTGGCACTATTGGGAAATGCTTTACTATGGAAAATCTGTTGCTTTCATGCTCTCTGAGAAGGATTTGACAAATTAACAAATCATTGGCCTCCAATGTCAGTGGTGGAAGATCCCACAAATCTTCCTGTATTTTGGCACAGCTGCTTTTTGTTTGGAGAACGGAAGAACCATGCGAAGATGTATTCCCCTGGGGCCAGAAGAGTGTTACTCCTAGGAGTAGATGTTTAGGGTTAGAGGCTGTGCCGTGCCAGTGCTGATGGCAGGATTCCAAATGGCAGACATGCTCTTTGATTTTCTGTGTGTATACTGATGAAGGGCAGGGTTTGTGATCTATAGCCTAAGGGTGAAGCCCGGGCAGCTGTCCTTCTTGTCTGGATCTGAGAGTGATACTGCTCAAGTGTAACCTGGCAGTGTCGGGGAACTGATGCTCCTGAGGGAGAAATTTTGGCCAATGAAAGAAGGGAGTCAATGGATGAATTCTTTGTTTCCCTTCCTTCCCCAAGATGATGCTGAGATGGTATGTGTGTGGTTTCACAGGGGTACAGTCTCACGGCTTGGCAGTTGTGTTTATTGGTGGCCAGCTTGATACCTCACCTTGGAACTGGTTCTTTCTCCTTCTCTGCCTCTCTGCCCTGGGGCTTCACTCCTGCTCTTTGGGATTGCATTCCCTGGTAAGGTACCCACACATAAGGCCTCGGCTTCAGGTTCTTTTTTGGGAGCCTCAGCTAAGACACTGTCAGTACCATAGCATGAAAACCATAATTGCAGAGTATTTCTATTCTGGTTAAGAAAGGTAAGACCAGGCCAGGTGCAGTGGCTCACACCTGTAATCTCAGCACTTTGGGAGGGCAAGGTGGGCGGATCATGAGGTCAGGAGCTCTAAACCATCCTGGCCACCATGGTGAAACCCTGTCTCTACTAAAAATACAAAACTTAGCCGGACATGGTGGCACGTGCCTTTAGTCCCTGCTACTCGGGAGGCTGAGGCAGGGGAATTGCTTGAACCCAGAAGGCAGAGGTTGCAGTGAGCCAAGATTGCACAACTACACTCCAGCCTGGGGGACAGAGTGACACTCTGTCTCAAGAAAAAAAAAGAAAAGAAAAGAAAGGTAAGACTAGTTCTCTAAGACAGGGTTAGGACCTGAGTGAGAAGAGAGAGGTACCTAGTATGCAAAATTTAAGGGGTCATTCACTTCCAGGGTCATGCAATATAGAGTTGGCTTTAAAAACGAGTGCCTCCTTAAATTTTGTGCCCTAGATGTCTTTCTTGTCCTACCTTAGTCTGCCTTTCTCTTAAGATCACTCTGTTGGAGGTTAATGGTGTCAATCAATCATTCCTGCACCTGGAGTACCAATCAGTTGGAAATAGTTATAATAAACCAATATAGCAGAAACTACATTATTAGCTGGGCAGTGCCAGCAACTATAAAATAGTTTCTATGAAATCATGTTGGAGAATGTGGAATTTACACTGTAATTTTCTTCAAATCCACATTAATGACATTTTCTGAATGCTTCTGTGTAAGCAGACAAACCAGCTCATCATTGTTTTTCAGCAAAAAAAAAATACCTTCCTATCATGAGGCTTTAGATGCAGAGAAATGAGTTAATTATTCTCAGTGTGTGGCATATTATTTTTGTTTCCAGGATGTCTTCTAAACATTACTGCCCAGCCTTCTTTTAAATGTCCTTTTTAAAAAATATTTATTTTTTGCTTTTATGCTTTCTTTTCTAATTATTAATTCCTTTTAATTTTAGAAAATTTAGAAAGTTTATTAAAATATAAAAATACTCATAACCCTACATCCAAATGGTACCATTGTTAACATTTTTATAATTCTTTCTAGAACTTTCTCTGTACACTTTAATGTTTTAGGATATATTGTGTATATACAATTTTTTATCATGCTTTTAAACTTAAAAATATATCGTGATCATTTTGCAATGACATTAAAAATTCTTAGTAAAATTTTAAGATAAATATAACTCGATTTTGGTAATAAAAGTAATACATGCTTATTATAAAAAACTTTGCTAGCACAGAAAAATTTAAATAATAAAGTAAAAATCGCCTGTAATTCCATATCTCAAATAGGCACTGCTAACATTTTAGAATATAGTATCTTTGTGGCAGATTATATGCAAAAATGGCCACAATTATTTCCTCTCCTGAATTCATACCTCTTTGCAATATGACCTGGCAGTTCCTTATATCAAGAGATAGAAGAATATCAAGAGTCTATTTGCTCTTCCCTTGAATCTGAGGTAGCTGTGTGACTTACATTGACCAACAGAATGTGGCAGAAGCAGCACATCAGGTATCAGCTCAGGATCCACTCTTGCTCTCAGAGTCTCGGGAAGGGGGCACTCTGTGAACAAAGTCAGCTTTGTTTCCTAAGGAATGAGAGGCCAGGTAGAGCACAGAGTGGTGGGACCAGTTTTCAGACAACCGGCTGCTCACCACAGGTGCATGAATGAGTCCAAGACTAGAAGAACGGCCCAGCTGAACACAGCCCAAATTGCTGCCCTGCAAAATGATGAATGAAAGCAAAGGTTGTTAGTTTTTAAGCCATTGAGTGTTAGGGTTATTTGTTATGCAATGTTTCCAGCCTCCTCCCCTCCCCTCCTCTCCCCTCCCCTCCCCTCTTTTTCAGAGAGGGAAGTCTTTCTTTGTCTTCTAGTCTTGCTTTGTCACCCAGGCTGGAGTGCAGTGTGCAATCATGGTTCACTGCACTCTCACCCTCTTGGGCTTAGGTAATCCTTCCACCTTAGCCTCCTGAGTAGTTAGGACTACAGTACATCCCACCACACCCAGCTAATTTTTTATTTTTCATAGAGACAAAGTCTTCTTAGGTTGCCCAAACTGGTCTTGAACTCCTGAGCTCAAGAGATCCTCCCACCTCAGCCTCCCAAAGCACTGAGATTACAGGCATGAGACCCAGCCTGGACTTCTTTTTCTATGCTTCATACACACATAGACTTAAAAACAACAACAAAAAAACTCTTATTTTACGTATTATTTTGTAACCTGTATTATTTCTCTTTAATAACATAGCATGTGCTAAATAAATATTTTTCTGTGATAAATCGATTAGTTTAATAGTTGCTTCATATTATTTTTATATTAATATTATGATCTTTTAATACCATAATTTAACTACTTCTCCATTAGTAGGCACACAGTTTCTTTTCTGTTTTATTTTTCTACTGCAAAAGCCCTGATTAACATCCTGTATATGTATCATTGCAAATTTGTACTGCTATTTCCTTGCATTAAATTTTTAGAAATGACTTTCTGGGTAAAAGGCCCCATATGTATTTAAAGACATTAATACATGTTCTTTTTTGTTGTCCAGGCTAGTCTTGAACTTCTAGGCTCAAGCAATCCTCCCACCTGAGTGTCCCAAGTATCTAGGACTACAGGCACATGCCACCATGCCCAGCAACATGTTCTAAACTGCCTTATGAAAGGTGACACCACAATGCCCATTCCGTTCTTTATTATCTCCATTATTAACTTTAACTCTGCTGAGTTCATCTCACTCCTCTCCCTTTTCCTTTCATTCCGTTGCCTTTCCACCTCAACCTGTCCTGTGGTTTTCTAATTCTGTTTCAGAGAGGTGAGTTACTTTGCAGTCTTCCAAGGAGGTAAAATTTTCTCAATTTTTTTGTTTCCTGTAGGAGTAAATGAAGCCCAGAGATCTAATTTTGTTATTTGTTTTTCATTCTCTCTGGAGAAGCCGGCTCTATCTAGGGCTCTTACTTGGGCGTGCTTTCTGTCCTCAGTGCTGCTCCTGTTCATCTGGGCACAGGTCAGGTCCATTAGTCAGATCCACGGTAAAGGGCCGGCAAGCGCACACCCTACTCTGGATCCGACTCAAGTATCAAGTAGATTGTCATCAGCTGTCTCTGGTGAGATCTTCTTTCCTTTCCTTTCCTTTCTTTTTTTAGATCTCGCTCACTGTAATCTCCACCCCGTGAGTTCAAGTGATTCTCCTGCTTCAGCCTTGTGAGTAGCTGGGACTACAGATGCGTGCCATCATGCCTGGCTAATTTTTGTATTTTTATTAGAATCAGAGTTGGCCAGGCTGGTCTCGAACTCTGGACTTCAAATGATCTGCCCACCTCAGTCTCCCAAAGTGTTGGGATGACAGGCATGAGCCACCATACCTGGCCTGGGATCTTCTTCTATACCCATTCTGAACATTTATCGTTTATAAAAAATTACAGTGTCCAGCATGCACCTGTCAAGGGCTCTTTCTTTCTCTGCCCCCACCTACAGGACTCTACTTGAGAAGCAGTCGTATCACAATTTAGTTGAGTGCTTTGTATCTAACGGTTCTCTAATTACTAGTTAGGTTGTCATGTGATGACATTGCATTAATAAAAGACTTAAACAGCACACCTCTATCTACTGGAGAGGCCTAGGGTTTAAAGCGTCCACCGTGATTTGACATTCCTTTTGTATTTGTGCTCTAGCATCTTTCAGAGTTCTAAGCAGTTGGCCAGCATTATCTGCAGTCCTCAAAACAACCTCAGAAGACAAATAGGAGGCAGGTGTTCTTGTCCCTGCCTCTGCCTTGGGGGAGCAGAGGCACAGGGGGACAATGTGGCTCATCGGCCCAGTCTGTGGACACATATCATTTGCCTTGCTTCCTGTGCTCCATGCTTCCCACCTCATGGCACCATGCTGCCAGAGTGCCCATCCCTGAGGTTGGCTGGGCTGCAGTAGAAGGTCAATTAGCATGAGTCATTCAGACATTTGAACTGCCTTGTTGCTGCTTAGAGTGCCCTTAACACAGGTTGCCCTGCTGAGCATTTGAGGTGTGGTGCTTGCCACTGAACCTGCCCTAAGAGCCCTGCGTCATGAGTTTACCACTCAGACTCCATAAGGCTTAATCCTCAATAGCAGCTTAGTCAGTATGAAGTGACTCTAATAATAGCAGCAGCAGATGAGCATACACAATACCTGTCATCCCGAAGGTGCTTTAGGAAGCTCTGCTGAAGGGCTTCTCTGTCTGTCTGGCCGTAACTCTAGCCATCCATCTGAAACCAGATGCTCAGGGTGGGGGAGATGGAAATATGTGGCAACTGGGAAGTCGTGGGGCTGTACCTACGGGGTTCAGAGAGAATATGACTAGGTCCAGCTGAGCACATTAGACTTGTCACTTACCGTGAACACACATCATTAGGAGAATGGAAACCAGTATTTACTAAACATGTTTTAAGAGTCTTTTGGTTTCCTGGGAATGTAAAACTATGATGGAGACAGCAGGTGCAGAGGCAAGCCAACTGTGGAAAGTTAATGGCTGATATTAGGAATCAGAAGGTAGATATCTGTTGGACTTACAGAAATGGAAGCTAGTAGGAAAGGAGGAGAAAGAGAGAGTGAGAGAGAGCAGAGATAATATTATTGCTCCTGTTTCAGAAAAGGAGAGATTTAATTTATCAGTTAGAGAAGTACTGGGGCTGGTGGGTTCCCAGGAGGTCAGAAGCATAAATAAGACAATTTCCTGGCAAATGAAAATGAGGGGCTGAGTGCAGTGACTCATGCCTGTAATCTCAGCACTTTGGGAGGCCAAGACGGGAGGATCACTTGAGGTCAGGAGTTTAAGGCCAGCCTAGACAACATGGTGAAAAGCCATCTCTTCTAAAAATACACACACACACACACACACACACACACACACACACACACACACACACACAAAAGCTGGGTGTGGTGGCGCATGCGTGTAATCCCATCTACTAGGGAGACTGAGGCTTGAGAATCACTTGCACCTGGGAGGTGGAGGTTGCAGTGAGCCAAGATCATGCCACTGCCCTCCAGCCTTGGCGACAAGACTGAGACTCTGTCTCAGAAAAAAGAAAAGAAAAAAAGAAAGAAAGAAAGAAGGAAGGAAGAAGGAAGGAGAGAGAAGAAAGAGAAAAACAAGAAAGAGGAAAGAAAGAAAAGAAAGAAAGAGGAAAGAAAGAAAAAGAAAGAAAGGAAAGAAAGAAAGAAAGAAAGAAAGAAAGAAAAGAAAGAAAGAAAGGAAGAAAAGAAAAGAAAAGAAAAGAAAGAAAAAGAAAGAGCTGATACCAAATCCAGGAGGGCTGTGAGAAGCTTTAGCCCCCTCCTCATTCTGCAGACAAGATGTGGTCCTTTGCCCAGAGCCACACTTCAAGTATGAAAGGCTGAGATGGAAGTAATGGGCTCTGGAGAAGAAAGACGATGATAGGGAGAGAGGAAAAGATCTGAGATGAATCTGTTGCTTCAAGTTCCTGAAACATACATAAGTAGCAAATATAAACATGTATAACCCAGAAACACCTATAATTCTTCCAGGAGAAAATCCTGATTCTGTGATTTCACTCCATAAATAAACCCACATTGTCATTTATTTTGATAAATAAAATTTTACTTATGGACTCAAGTCTATTTAGAAAACTTCCTGTTTCACAGATCTCATCATTGTGAAGACTATGTGAAAACCATTCTCTGTGGAAGCTCCTCATTTTGATATTCACACTATAGCAATTCAGTTTCTAGTCAACCATAGAAACAGAAATAATCTTAAGACAACAGTCCTAAAGGTAGAAAACTACTGTTACTGTTCAATGTACAAGTCATACCTCTGGAGGGGATCATACTCAGTATCAGGAGAATTATGGTGGGTAGGGCAGTTTCAGGTTTCACTTCCTTCTTCAGCCATAATTTTAGAGGTGTGCCAACCTGAGCCATAAACCTAGAATTACATGCTAAATCATGCTCACAGGCTAGGATATGATCTCTGAGTTTTCTGGAGTGAATCGCAATATTTTCATGGACCTTGAATCGCTCCACCGTGCATTCCTTTCTCTCCAATTTTTATTATAAAAATTTCCAAACATCCAGAAAAGTTGAAAGAATAGTTCAATGAACATACATATATCTGCTTAGATTCAATATTTTGCCATATTTGCTTTTTCTCTCTCTGGAGGAGAAATTATTTATTTATTCCCCTTTGGAAGTAAGTTATAAATACTATGATATTTTACCCCTAAATACTTCACCAGGTTTAAGACTTTTCTCGCCATCAGAATGACGTGTGTGTGTGTGTGTGTGTGTGTGTGTGTGTGTGTGTGTGTGTGTGTGTGTATGTGAGATGGGCTCTTGCTCTGTCGTCCAGGCTGGAGTGCAATGGTGCCATCTCAGCTCACTGCAAACCCCGCCTCTGGAGTTCAAGCGATTCTCCTGCCTCAGCCTCCCAGGTAGCTAGGATTGCAAGCGTGTGCCACCATGCCTGGCTAATTTTTGTATTTTTAGTAGAGATGAGGTTTCACCATGTTGGCCAGGCTGGTCTCAATTCCTGACCTCAAGTTATCTGCCAGTCTTGACCTCCTGAAGTGCTGAGCTTACAGGCATGAGCCACTGCGCCCAGCCAGACTGAAGAAATTCTTAAAGAAGAAAAGTGAAGTCTTATTTAGAGAGAGGGTGGGCAAGATTAATTGTCAGCATGACTCCTGGGAATGGTTTCCAGCACTTAGCTAATTCTCACATTGATTCTCCGATAAGTGGTGCCATTTTACAAAACATGGGTAATAAATTCTGTCTTGGTAATTCTTGTTTCGATAATTTCAAAAGAGGCAAAGCAAATCCATTTTAATTCTGGATGCTTTCATATCCATTTTCTTCATTGTTTATTTCAAGAATATATCTTTATTACAATGTCCTCTTTTATACATACTACAAGTTCGAATTTACTTTTTTCCTCCCAGCATACTAAGCACTGGAGTTACTTTATGATACGTATTTGGGAATATTAAGAAGGGAGTTAAGATATTTGATTATTTTGCCTGTGACTTGAATGGTAATAAAATGTAGTACTCTTCAAGGCGAAAGACGTAAAACATCACATTAACACTTGCTGATGATTACAAGGCATTACTGCATGGTACATTACAATAATGGTTATCTTCTCCAGAAAAATAATTATATTCTCTTAATGCACTCATAATATCACTGCAATTTTTAACTGCTATTTTGTTCCCCACCCATCTTGTACACAAATAAAGAACTTAGTGCCAGTTAATCAGGGCTAGATGATAGAAGGCAGAAATTATTCATTAGGAAGCTACAGATGTCCTATCTTTGTTTCAGAATGTGCCAGAGAATTTAATGCAAAGTTCTAAAAAAATGTTGACAGACAGATGGGATATGAACTTAATGAACCAGCTACAGAACCACACTCTCTAATATGTCAGGCCCCTCTCTGGCACTTTCCTTTCTGTCAACCCCCAATTCTCACAATAGGTCAACACGTGGCACTGTGACAAATCCTCAACAATAGTGGTCTAAAATTGGACAAAAGCCATTGTAATTGAACAATAATGCTACATAAAACAGAGCAAGAGCCAGCTGTTTTAGGTAGAAAGTAGTTTGGGGCTCGGGAATCTTTATTCAATTTGGTGCCCTAGGTGATACTGATGCGGATCATGACAGGACATATTTTGACCTATACTGTTTCCAGCATCTGAGATGCTAAGAGGGTGGGTCATTGCTAAGCCCAATCCATCATGTGTGAACTGATTTAATGCTGTCTTCACTGGTTGACTAGTGCTAGTGGTTTCTATTTCACCCTACAAAAGTCACTGGTCAGGAGAAGCCAGGGACCCATATCCTGTCACTAAGAAGAACCTTTGTGTTGGCTGACTCTGGAGAGGGTACTTCTCCTATCAGTCCTGAAGCAAATCTATATGACAGGAAACCTGCCTAGTAGTAGTTAAATAAGGTGTGTGCATGTGCGTGTGTGTGTGTGCACATAGTACTGGAGCCAAGATCAGTCTTTTAAGGATCTACTTCACACTCCCAATATAGTTCTGCTCTAATACATATATGCCCTCAAAAAAGTCAGTATGCAGTGCATAATAGGAAAAAAAATGGGCTCAGGGAGCCAACACTCAAAATTTTCTTTAGTGACAGATTTTAAAAAAAACTGTAGAACAGTTTTACACAGTTAAACGGTTAAGAAATTCATAAAGAATACAATAAATAGGGCACTTTGCTTTAAACAAGACCTAAAATTTGTGGAAGTGGGCATTGGAATGGTTGCAGCTTGTAACTTTTTGGGAAGTGGTGGGAAAGAAGTTACCTGAACTCAGAGGAAGCGTTGTAGCACCAGAAGTGGATGGTTACACATAGTTAACCAAGGTAGCTAATAGATGTTTTTGGTGTGTTTTGTGTGTGCAATTTGTGTATTACCAAGCAGCTCAGTTCAGCTGAGTGCAGCTTTCTGCTTTCACCTAGTGTTTCTCATTCATAAGATCTCACATTGCCAAACCAAATTTACATATTGTTTCCTAACACAAACTGAGCATCCCTCATCTGAAACGCTTGGGACCAGACGTGTTTTGGATTTTGTAATATCTGTATTTACATAATGAGCTATCTTGGGGGGACAGGACCCAAGTCTAAACACGAAATTCATTTATGTTTCATATACACCTTATACACATAGCCTAAAGGTAATTTCATTTTTCCCTTGACAATGCTGAATAAACTGTGTGTTGTGCACCTGCATTTTGACTGTGACCCATCCCATGAGGTCAGATGTGAAACTTTCCTCTTTCATCATGTTGGCATTCAAAAACTTTCAGATCTGGAGCATTTTGGATTTGAGATTTTTGGATTAGGGATGCTCATCTTGTATATCAATCACATGTGCAATAAGTTTGTGTTTTTAAGACCAGCGTTACAGCAGCACTGGTTGTGGCTGTAAGGAGTTCACATCCATGTGTTGGTTCCAGGTTGCCTAGACCCTGAGGGTGGCCAGGAAGACAGTGTTGCTATAGCACTGACAGTGCTTCAAGGCCACCCACATGGCCATGAAGGAACTCAGCATCTGTTGGGTATCATTCTGTATTTTCATGGATGAAGTTTTATTATAGCTGTTAGATACTGTATAGAAAGAAAACCAGCATTGGATTAAGCCTCAGAGAAGCACATTTTATTTTTCGCTCTGTAAGATGTGTGACCTAAGGCAAGTCACTTTATCTCTATTGGATTCAGTTCCTGATCTGTAAAATAAGCTGAACTGCATTTAGTCTTGCTGAGATCCCTTCTAGCTCCAATGTCTTGTTACCCTGAGGTCATCCATGCTGATTAAATGCAGAGCAAATGAACCATTTTCAATCTCTTCAGAACTCTCCTCACTGCTCAGCAACATTTGTTCCCATCCCAGGTTGTCTTCTGTGGTTGTGTCCCGAAGTAAAAATTCCAAATTGTTATGATCCTCGATCTCTGTCTCCACCAACAGATGGAATCCACCAAGGCTGATCAAGTCTGAGTTCATACAGCTCTCTTTATTGAAGTAAAATTAACATACAATAAGCTGCACCTATAAAAAGCATATGATTTGATAAATTTGGATTTATGTATATATACCCATGAAACCATCACCACAACCAAGGTAATGAAAACATCCCATTCCTGCAAGTTTCCTTGTGCTTCCTTGTAATCCCTTTTTCCCCTTCTACTTCTTCCCCCATATGCAGGCAGTCACTGATCTGCTCTCTCTGTCAATATAGACAGTTGGCATTTTCTAGAATTTTATATAAATGGAATCATGCAGTATGTACTATTGTTTTGTCTGGCTTCTTTAACTCAGCATAATTATTTTGAGATTCATTCATGTTCATTTTTTAAATAAAAGAGTAATAAAAATGAGCTTGGTAGTAGTCTACCACATGGATATGCCTCTATTTGTTTATCCAGTCACTTGCTGATGGACATTTGAGCTATTTCTGGCTTTGAGGCACTACAAAGGCAACTGCTGTAAACATTTTTGTAAAAATCTCTGTATGAGTACGTGCTTTCATTTCTCTTGGGAGAAAGAAATTAACATCCCTAATCCAAAAATCTGAAATCCAAATCCAGCCAGCATGGACAGGGTAGATTATATACAGTAAGTGTGTGTTTCGCTGTTTTAGAAGAAGCCAAACTACTTTCTGAAGTGGTTGTACTATTTCATATTCCCACCAGCACTGTATGAAAATTCCAATTCTTCCACGTCCTTACCAGAGTTTAGTGTGGTCAGTCTTTATTTTTTGCCAACCTAATAGGTTTGTGGGGATCTCTTGTTGTTTTTACTTGTATTTCCCTAACGACTAATGATTTTGAATATCTTTTTATATGCTTATTTTCCATCTATATATGTTCTTTGGGGAAGTGTCTATTCAAATATTCTGCCCAATTTATAAAATTGGGTTGTTTTCTTATTATTGAGTTCTTAAAAATTGCAGTGAAATATACATAACTTAAAATTTACTGTCTTAGTTATCTTGATGTATACAGCTCTGTGGTATAAGTACTTTCACACTGCACTGCCATCATTACCATTTCACATTGTGCTACTGTCTCCAGAACGCTTCATTACAAAATGGAAACTCTGTACCTATTATAGAATAACTTCTCTTTCCTCTCTCCCTCCCTCCAGGCCTTGGCAGACCATTTAAATATCTATCTCTGTGAATTTGACTACTCCTAAGTATCTCATATAGCCAGGTGATATGGTTAGTCTTTGTGTTCCCACCCAAATCTCATCTTGAATTGTAATCCCCAGGTATTCAGGGAGAGACCTTGTAGAAGGTGATTGGATCATGGGAGCAGTTTCTCCCATGCTGTTCTTGTGATAGTGAGTGAATTCTCATGAGATCTGATGGTTTTATAGTTGGTAGTTGTTCCTGCTCGCTTACATGCTCTCTCTCACCTGCCACTATGTAAGATGAGCCTGCTTCCCCTTCCTCCATGATTGTAAGTTTCCTGAGGCTTTTCCAGCCATGCAGAACTGTGAGTCAATTAAACCTCCTTTGTTTATAAATTACCCAGTCTCAGGTAATATTTCTGTAGCAGTGTGGGAATGAACTAATACACAGGGCTTGGGGGCTCATGTCTATAATCCCAGATACTCAGGAGGTTGAGGAGGGAGGATCCCTGGAGTCCAGAAGTTTGAGGCTGCAGTGAGTTATGATGGTGCCACTGCACTCCAGCCTGTGGGGACAGAGAGAGACTCCGTCTGTTATTATTAAAAAAATAATTTTAAAAAACATACTTCATATAAGTTAAGTCATACAGTATCAGTCTTTTTGTGACTAACTTATTTCACTTAGCATAATGTTCTCAGGGTCCCTTTACACTGTAGCATGTGTCAGAATTTCCTTCCTTTTTAATGCTGGACTAATAATCTATAGCATGTTGCCCACACATTTCTACCACATTTTGTTTATTCATTCATCCACTGATGGGCACTTTTGCCTCCTCCTTTTGGCTGTCGTGAATAATGCTGCTATGAACATGGGTGTGCAAATATCTCTTTCAGTCCCTTACTGAATTTGAGTATTCTTTCTTTTTTTTTTTTTTTTGAATATTCTTTATACATTCTGGATACAAACTTTTTATCAGGAATATAATTCACAAATGTTTTTCTCCTAGTCTATGAATTTTCTTTTCATTTTTAACAGTGTCTTTCAAAAAGCAGAAGTTTTAAATTTTGATTGTCTAATTTATAGATCTTTTTATTTTGTTGGTTTTATATCTAAGATGTTTTTGCCTAAACTTAAATCATGATGATTTTTCTCCTATTTTCTTATAGAAATTTTATAGTTTTTGGTTTTACAATCAGGTCTAAATCCATTTTGAGTTAATTTTTTATATAGTATAAGATATGAATCAAAATTCATTTTTCTGTATATAAATATCTAATGCTCTAGCATCAATGGTGGAAAAGGCTGTCTTTTCCCTCATTGTATTGTTTTTGCACCTTTGTCAAAGTCAGTTGTTCATATATGCATAGGTCTCTTTCTGAACTCTAGTCTGTTTCATTGATCTATTTGTCATTATAATATGCTGTCTTGATTACTGCAGCTTTATAAAAAGTCTTGAGATTAGGTAGTATCAGTTCTCCAATTTTGTTTTTCTTTTCCAAAGACATTTTGGCTGTTCTAGGTCCTTAGCATTGCCATATGGATTTTAGAATCAGTTTTATCGATTTCCACACACACACACACACAAAAGCCTGCTGGACTTGTGATTGGGATTGTGTTGAAACTATAGATCATTTAGGAGAGCACTGACATCTTAACAATACTGAGCCTTTCATGAACACCTTACCTCTTCCATTTATTAAAGTCTTCCTAAATTTCTCACAGCAACGTTTCGTAGTTTTCAGTGTATATGTCTTGGAAAACTTTTGTCAGATTTATCCTTAAGTATTGCATATTTTTCTGCTATTTTAAGTGCTGTTTTTTATTTCAATTTCCAAGTGTTCATTGCTAGTATATAGAAACATAGTAGATTTTTAAAATATTTTGACCTTGAGTTCTATATTATTGCTAAATTCATTTATTAGTTTTAATAGCTTTTTAATGTGCTCTACCAAATTTTCTGTTAATATTAATGTATAAATAATGATGGCTTCTGTAAATACAGCTTTACTTCATTCTTTGTAATTTGGATGCATTTATTTATTGCCTCATTGCACTGGTGTATATACCATTCTGGTATAATGTTGAATAGAAGTGGCAAAAAAACACAGCCTTGTCATATTCCTGAGCTTACAGAGGTGAACATTTAGTAGTTTACCACTCAATATGATGTTAGCCACAGGTTTTTTTTGTTCTGTTTTGTTTTTTAGATGCACATTATCAGATGGAAGAAGTTCCCATTTATTCCTAGATGGCTGAGGATTATTCTTTTTTTTGTTTTTGAGACGAAGTTTCGCTCTTGTTGCCAGGCTGGAGAGCAATGGTGTGATCTTGGCTCACCGCAACCTCTGCCCACCCCTCCTTCCCCTTGGTTCAAGCAATTCTCCTGCCTCAGCCTCCCGAGTAGCTGGGATTACAGGCATGTGCCACCATGTCCAGCTAATTTTGCATTTTTAGTAGAGATGCGGTTTCTCCATGTTGTTCAGGCTGGTCTCGAACTCCTGACCTCAGGTGATCTGCCAGCCTCAGCCTCCCAGGGTGCTAGGATTACAGGCTTGAGCCACCTCGCCTGGCCTTATTCTTATTTTTTAAATCAAGTGTTGGAGGGGGGGGAGGTGAAGAGAAAAAATAAAAATAAAAATCAAGTATTGATAATGAATTTGTCAAATGCTTTTTTTTTTCATCTATTGAAATGATCATATGGGGTATTGTTTTATTTTTTAACTAAAAATGAACAATTTATATGTTAAATTATGTTGATTGATACTTAAATATTAATCTAATCTTGCATTGTTTGTTTGTTTTGAGATGAAGAAGTCTTTCTCTATCACCCAAGCTGGAGTTTAGTGGGTGATCTTGGCTCACTGCAACCTCCACCTCCCAGGTTCAAGCAATTCTCCTGCCTCAGCCTCCCTAGTAGCGGAGGCTACAGACGCCCACCACCACGCTCAACTAATTTTTGTATTTTTAGTAGAGGTGGCTTTTCACCATGTTGGCCAGCCTGATCTCAAACTCCTGACCTTACGTGATTTGCTTGCCTCGGCCTCCCAAAGTGCTGGGATTACAGATGTGAACCACTGCACTGACCTGATCTTGTATTCTTTGGATAAACCCCATGAAATCATACTGTAGTATTATTTTTTATATATTGTTGGATACAATTTACTTAAAATTTTTTCAGAGTTTTTGTATCTATGTTCATGACAGATATTGGTCTGTAGTTTTCATGCATTATCTGCCTGCTTTTGGTATCAAGGTCAAGCTGATCTAATAGAATAAGTTAGGAAAAGTTATCTATTTCTTCATGAGTAAGCATTGATAGTTTTGGGCATTTGTTCATTTTATCATCTCAGTTGTTGAATTTATTGGCGTAGAGTTGTTTGTAGTATTTCCCTATTGTTCTTTTAGTATCTGTAGCATCTGTAGTGATATCATTTCTCTCATTTCTGATTTTGGTAATTTGCTTCCTATTTTTTTTTTTCTGATTGATCTGGTTTATCAGTTTGATGATCTTCTCAGAGAACCAATTTTTAATTTCATTGATTTTTCTCTATTATTTTTCTGTTTTCTATTTCATTGATTTCTGCTCTGAGCTTTATTATTTCCTTTTTTCTGCTTACTTTGGATTTACTTTGCTTATTTTTGCTTCCTGGTTTCATAGGCAAAAGCTGAGGCATTTAGTGACATAAAGTTCCTCCTACTTAAACTTTTAAGGGCTGTACTAGTTTCTTATTTTCTCTGTAATGAATTACCACAAACTTAACAGCTTAAAACAACACAACTTTTAGTTTTGGAAGTTAGTGGTCCAAAATCAGATTTGCTGAAATTCAAAATCAGATTTGCATAGGTGTTGCAAACAGATTTCCTGGCTGTTGGCATGGCTGATTGGTTCTCTCTGGAGTCTCTGAGGATATAATCTTTCTTTGCCTTTTTCATCTTCTAGTGCTGCCTGTATTCCTTGGCTTATGACCTCTTACTCCATTTTCAAAGTGCATCACTCCAGTCTGTGCTTCTGTCATGACATTGCCCTCTTCTCTAACTCTGACTTCTCCTGGGTTCCTCTTAGAAGGACTGTTATCTCACCCCAGCAATTCGGGAAACTCTCCCCACCTCATGATTCTTAACTTAGTCACATCTGTAAAATCCTTTCTGCCATGTAAAGTAACATTCACAGCTTCTGGAGATTAGAATGTGGACATATTTGGGGGCTCCTTTTCAGCCTACCACAAAGGCATCCTATACAATTTGTACTAAGTTAAAAATTTTCATTTGTACTAAGTTAAAAATGCTTTCTAATTCTCATTTTGATTTTTTTTTGCTCTGCTAGTTGTATATGTGTATTAGTTTCCAATTATATGGAAATTCCTCAAAGATCTTTCAGTTATTGATTTTTAATTTAATTCCAGTGTAATCAGAGAATATACTTTTTATGAAATGAATCATTTAAAATTTACCAAGACTTGTTTTATGGCCCAGAACATGCTGTATATTGGTAAATGTGGTATTTAGATTTGAAAAAAAGTATATGTTCTCCTGTTTTTGGGTGGCATGTTCTATAAATATAAATTAGATCATGTTGGTTGATAGCATTGTTCAAGTTTTCTATATTCTTATTGACTTTACTTGCTGTATTAATTGTTGAGACAGGGTATTTGAAGTCTTAGATTGTAATTGCTAATTTACCTACCATTCCTTGCAGTTCTATCCATTTTTTAATTTTTTTGTTTTTTTGAGACTGAGTCTCACTCTGTTGCCCAGGCTGGAGTGGCAGTGGTTCAATTTCAGCTCACTGCAACCTCTGCTTCCCAAGTTGAAGCAATTCTCCTGCCTCAGCCTCCTGAGTGGATAAAATTACAGGCGTATGCCACCACATCCAGCTAATTTTTATATTTTTAGTAGAGATGAGGTTTCACCATGTTGGCCAGGCTGGTCTCAAACTCCTGATCTCATGATCCACCTGCCTTGGCCTTCCAAAATGCTGGGATTACAGGCATGAGGCACTGCCCCCAGTCATTCTATTAGTTTTTGCTTCATGTTTATTTCAAGTTCTGTTATTAAGTGCATAAACATTTAAGGTTTTTATGTTCTCTTGATAGATTAACCTTTTGTCATGATGAATTCACTTTCTTTATCCCTGGTAATATTCTTTGCTCCAAAATCCTCTTTGTCTGATATTAATGTAGCCTCTCCAGCTTTGCTTTAGTTAGTGTTAGCTTGGTATATCTTTTTTTATCCTTTTACTTCTAACCCTTTGTGTCTTTGTATTCAACATGTGTTTTTTGTAAGCACCTCAGTGAATCTTGCTTTTATAACCAGTTAGACAATTTCTGCCTTAAAAATTAATAGACTTTTTTTTTTTTTTTAGCAGTTTTAAGTTTACAGAAAAATTAAGTGGAAAGTACTACCCCCACCCTAGTTTTCCCTCTCATTAACATCTTGCATTAGCATTAGTGTAATACATTTGTTACAATTTGTCTTAGTCTTCTTGGGCAGCCATTAAAAATTACCATAGACTGAGTGGCTTAAACAACAAAATTTATTCCTCACAATTCTTTCTGTGTTATTTACTTTTTGGTGAGGGTTCTTTGCCTGGTTTGCAGATGGCTGGCCACCTTTTTCACTGTGTCCTCATGTCACCTTTTCCTTGTGTGTGTGTGGTGTGTGTGTGTGTGTGTGTGTGTGTGTGTGTGTGTGTGTGTGTGTCTGTGTGGAGAGAGAGAGGTTTTTCTTTCTCTTCTTATAAGGCCACAGTCTTATCAGATTAGAAACCACCCTATTACCCTATTTAACCATAAGACCCTATCTTAACCTAAAGACCTTATCTCCAGATGCAGTCACATTGAGTGTTAGGGCTTCAACATATGATTTTGAGGGGGACATAATTCAGGCCATAGCATAATTAATGAGCCAATATTGATATTTTACCATCTCTGTCTTTTAATTAGGATGTATAAACATTTACAGGTGTGATTATGGATATAGTTAGATTTAAATCAATTATCTTGCTATTTGTTTTTTTGTTTTTCTTATATTTTTTGTTTCTTTATCTGAATAAAGCTTTTTTAAACCTAGAATAATTTATTGTCCTGTTTTCAATGACCAACCATAGGTCTGGATGATTGCTCTCTAGCCTCAATCCATTTCTTATCCCAATGACCTCCTCTTCTCCCATCAGCTCATCCAGCTGAAGATCCAGTATCCCTTATCCCTACTCCGACAAATTTCAAGCAAAAGCAATTTTCAAAACCTTTTATCCAGTTTCATATCCCAAATCCTTCCTCAGTCTCCATATTTTTTCTGTAAAGTTGTATCTAATTTTGCTCACACCCTAAATTACTTTATCCTCAGCCTCAGCTCCCTCCTAGCATACATCTGTTTATGCTTTTCCCTTTGAATGTGAGTCTTTTCTTCATATCTTTGTCTAATGAAATTTTATGGCCTTTTAAGGACTCCGTTCATGTTACTTCCTTGTGAAGTCTGTTCTGACTGCCTACACCCACTCTAAGAGGGAAAAGTCTCCCTCCATAGGGTTCCCAAGAGTCTTTCATAGGTGCATCTATTATAGCACTTTTCACAGGATGCGTAGTGAGAACCCTATGTGTCTGTTTCCCCCATCAAGTGCTAAAATCTTGAGGTTACAGAGGCTGTATATTATTTCAAAGTCTCTTTCAGATTGTTCTTACTTTCCGATTGTTCTTATATAGGCCAAGAATCTTGGTTGTAAGAAACAGAAATCAATTTTGGATAACTCAAGCAGAGAAGGAATTTTCTAGAAGGATGAATATACCTAGTAGAATTGGTGGGAAGGGTGTGTAACTAGAGAAGAAACATCCAGAACCCAACAGACTAGGTGGCATAGAGATGTGCAGCCGGGACCAACTCACTGGGCATTTGTCACCTCTGTTGCCACTGCCAGACTGTCCTCCCTGCCTCCAGGACTTTCTTCTAAACTGTCTGCATCTTCGTGTCACTAATTTGAGATCCAGAAATGCTGGGTAGTGGTATTTCATTGATTAAGCTGACAGCATCTATCCACATCTAAAGTTTCAAAGAATAGAAGGAGAAAATATATGCCTCTGGATGACTTTGAAAATAATGGAAAACCTAATTCAAAAGAAAACCCCTCCCCATGGGGAAGGTTCAGGTGAGGGTCCTTTTGATGCTACCTTCATTTTTTAAATGTCAACTTTATTCTTAGGATGGATACCCTTATGGATGCAAGATGGCTGCTACCCAGGAGTTTGAGTCCTTCTCTCCACTCTGATGGTGCATTTTAGGTTAAGTACGTACCTCCTCAGCATTCACCTGCAGGCTGCCATGGACTGATTGACATGAATCTGGAACATGGGCTCCTGAACCAGTCACTGGCAAGTATCAGCAAGACAGAGGGGAAGAATGGATGTTTGTAACACACTGCACAAAGACTCCCAGTGGCTCCCATTGAAGCCTTTGGGCTACAAAGAGGTACCTGCACACAGCAGGCAGCCTGGCTCTCCCAAGTGTGGCAAGAAGAGAAGAAAATTCCTCCTTGTCTCCTCTGGGGATCCTCTAATGTCGGTGGCCTCCAGCATATCAGTGATCAACATCTAACCAAAGAATCAGTGAATCTTCCAAAACAAAGGAGGCTATTGATACGCCATAAACTGACAGTAGCCAGAAAGAGAAAAAGAGAAAAATATGAACTCTAATTGTATTATTACTAGTTCTTTGGGATATTAAAAAGCTCACATTTGTTTAAATTACTGATCCTACTTCACAGAGGCTCATTTCCTCATGAGATTTGTAATAGAATACAAAAGTGTTATAAATGTTTATAATGTAATATAAAAATTATAACTTAATATAAATATAAGCTTTATTTTTTGAAAATAAAAACCCTAGGCACCGAGTCTCTAATGAGCTTCACAGCGAGACAACATTTCACCCGTATTGTCACAGATCCTTGCTGGGCTCTTGCGTGTGTCTTGTGTGACTCGTGTGACTCCATTGGCAGGATACTCTTGGAAACTTGTACCTGGTTTCTCCGGAACTTCACCCATGCATCTTTCCTTATGTCTTGTATCCTTTCCCTGTAATAAATCACAGCTGGGAGAACTATATTCCAAGTCCTGTGAGTCCTCCTGTTAATCGCTGAACCTGGGCATGGCTTTGGGGACTCTCCACATGGGACACATCTCTACAAGATAGTTTTGTGATGCTTTTTCTGGAGCCTAACAGTTTCACTGCTTCTGGGATAGTTTCCAGGTTAATCTTTTGGTTTGGCATTTGTTTTTCCACAGGGAAGTATAAATTTTTAGCATCCCAATTTTTTTTTTGTTTGTTTGAGACAGTTTCTCACTCTGAGGACCAGGCTGGAGTGCAGTGGTACAATCACAGGTCCCTGTAGCCTCGACTTCCCGGGCTCAGGTGATCCTCCCACCTCAGCCTCCCAAGTAGCTGGGACTACAGGCATATCCCACCATGCCCAGCTAATTTTCCTATTGTTTGTACAGAAGGGGTTTCACCATGTTGCCCAGGCTGGTCTTGAATGCCTGGGCTCAAGCAATTCACCCACCTCAGACTTCCAAAGTGCTGGGATTACAGGAACGAAGCACTGCTCCCAGTCCCAAAATCTTATGGCACAGGTTTGGGGTTCCGATTTCCGATGGAAGCCATTTTCCTTTGGTAGATAAGTAGCTTCGCTGACACTTCTCTAGACAGTGGTCAGGGTTGTTCAATTTCATTACTGTGGATGGACAGCCCTGTGAGCCCTGGCATTGTTTTGGAAGCCCCAAGCCTCACCTCCCACCCACATGAGAAAACTAATACTCTAATCCTCAGCCTCTGGGGCCTATATTGATTTTTTTTTTGAGAGGTTTGGCTTCAACTCCTGTTTTGTACCTCTAGCATCTGGGGATTTCCCTTGCTTGCTTTCAATCTTGGCCATGTATTAAAATTATTTTGTTGTCCCCAGCAATATTATTACTTGAAAGTGATCCTTTTATATCAGCTCAATTCAACCTATTGCCTAGAAATGGGAACTGTATCACTCTCCTCTTGAGTCCTCTTTTGCATGGAATCCAGACAAGGTACATAGAAATGGTGAGCAGATGTTGAAATGTATGAATGAATAGATACGGCACAACTCTGCTGACCCCCTCACTCCCAGTTCTGCCTCTCCATCGACTGATGTCCACCATCATAAAGCCTATGATCTCCCCAGTCCTGACCTAAAATGAAATTGTAAAAAAAATAATGTAAAAATCAAGACCTTTCTCAGTTTGTGGGCGTTGTATCACCCCCTCAAGACAGTAGTTATTGACCTGTAATATATGTCTGAGCAGTGAGAGTGCTTCTCACCTGAGGTGCAGCAGAACGCAAATATGACTACTAGCATTTCACTTGAGATACCATCTCAGCGGTGGCACTTTGGTTGCCACGTAAAGGAAAAGAGAGGGCTGTTAAGGTAGTGGATCATGGATGACTGTAATTTGTTGGAGGTTTCTCACACTACCTTGTGTGGACAATGCAGAGTTGCTTTTGGAGTGATAGGAATCAATGGAATCTTCTCTGAGATTATCCATGACCATGATTCTTCTAATTAACTATGTCCAGGATAGGATGCTATGCAAAAAAGGACTATAGATTTTTCCAAATTCTGGATGCATGAAAGTGACACAGCTCTAATCATTTGCCAGAGCCTAGAGAAGAGCATGGGCTGGAACAGACAAGGCTGACATGATGAGTAAAGGGAAGAGCTACACAAAGTGGTGACTAACAGTAGCAGTAAATACTAAAGAAATGAGTTGGGGTGGGGACCTCTGTTACACAATTTCAGATCACACTGTATACATTGACTTCATAGCAATTATTGTCTCCACAGCAAAACAAGCATTGGCACAATCATTTGTTAATTGTCACTTGACAATAAATTTCATGAGGAAATAAATCATTTTCCTCTTACTCCAAGGTCTGCAGTAGCAGGTGTATAGTAAATATTTGTTGAATAAATTGAGTCATGAACCAATCCTATGCTTAACCTTCTTACATAATCTGTTCCTGCATCTGGATTAAATTCTGTACAGACCCTCCAAACTCACTGACAGCTCCACAATTTCATAAAGAAAGCCCTACTACACATTTATTTAAGCTCTTCATTCATGCAGCTCTGATCAGAGTGTCACAGCTGACACGAGAAAGCAAAGAATTACGTTTTTTGTAATCCCAGCACTTTGGGAGGCCGAGGTGGGCGGATCACGAGGTCAAGAGATCAAGACCATCCTGGCCAACATGATGAAACCCCATCTCTACCAAAAATACAAAAAAATTAGCTGGGTGTGGTGGTGCGCACCTATAGTCCCAGCTACTTGGGAGGCTGAGGCAGGAGAATTGCTTGAACCCGGGAGGCAGAGATTGCAGTGAGCCGAGGTTGCACCACTGCACTCCAGCCTGGTGTCTGGTGACAGAGTGAGACTCCGTCTCAAAAAAAAAAAAAAAAAAAAGAATTACATTTTTGGCTTTTTGTTTTGTTTTCTTTTTCTCTTTTCATTTTTGTTTGACTTGGTTTTGTAAATTTTTAAAAAATTATTTATTTCTTTTTATTTTGAGATGGTGTCTCACTCCGTCACCCAAGCTGGATGCAGTGGTGGGATCTCGGCTCACTGCAATAACCACCTCCCAGGTTCAAGTGATCCTCCCACCCTCAGCCTCCGGAATAATTGGGATTACAAGCGTGCGCCACCACACCCAGCTGACTTTTGTATTTTTAGTAGAGATGCGGTTTTACCATGTTCGCCAGGCTGGTCTCGAACTCCTGACCTCAGGTAATCTGCCTACCTCGGCCTCCCAAAGTGGGAGGCTCACAGGCATAAGCCACCATGTCTGGCCTGGTTTTGTAACTTTCATTCAAAAGTAGAGGAAACATTCAAGTGACAGAGAAAAATGAAACACCACTGTATAATTTTACAGTAGTAACTCTCTGATACAAGGTGACCACAGAAAAGAAATTCAAAATTTAGTTCCTCCTTCCTTCTAACCACACACCACTGTGTCAACATGTCACTTGTGGCCTTCAAGCTTTTGCCTGTGGAGTGGTAAAAAGACAACCTTTTCTCTGTAGTTAGCTTCTTCAAAATAAGTACCTGGCCAGGTGCAGTGGCTCACGCCTATAATCCCAACACTTTGGGAGGCTGAGGTGGGCGGCTCACCTGAGGTCGGGAATTCATGACCAGCCTGACAACATGGAGAAACCTCTACTAAAAATACAAAAGTAGCTGGGCGTGGTGGTGCATTCCTGTAATCTCAGCTACCCAGGAGGCTGAGGCAGGAGAATCGCTTGAACCTGGGAGGTGGAGATCGCAGTGAGCCGAGATCAAGACATTCCACTCCAGCCTGGGCAACTAGAGTAAAACTCCGTCTCAAAAAAGCAAGCAAACAAACAAAAGGTACCTAAGTATCTGAGTTTTGGGAATTTCTATATGAAACTCGCTGCTATGTATTTACAATGAAGTACTTATGTCTCAGCTACCATTCACAGAAATAACCTTTGTGTAAATAGTATTTGCTCTAAATTAATAAATACTATTAAATTACGATTAAATTTAACTTTGGAAGGCAAGTGTGTGAGTTGACTCTGGAAGGCATAGCTTCATTGGTACTCAGTACAGTGATAGGATAGGCAACCTTTGTAGTTGAGGGGGGGTTAGTGTAATCATCCATTCCTTTTGAAGAATCATGGTCTATAATTTTGAGAAGCAGACTACTGTTCAAGGATGCCCACATAAAACCAACGGTAACAGCAGCTCCCCTGGTTTATCACTTCAAGTAAGAAAAGTTGCTGTAAAAATTAAGCTGCTCCTAATGGGAACATTCCAGAAGGGTAATGTACCTTACAAATCTGATTGAAAAGCTTCCCAAGATGTCATTTGTTTATTCATTTAATCTATTATCTACTATAAGTCAAGTGCGATTCTGTATACCCTAGGGGTGCGAAGGTTCTTATCACCTATTACTATAAATAACATATATGCAAAAAGCCTGTGTCCTGAGTCATAATATGACATTCCAAAAGGGAGGTGAAGTGTTACAGAGAGTTCAGAGAAAGCTGAGAGGCAGTGAAGGAAGGCTGTTGTGGGGTCGGCCTGGAGAGGAAGAGCATGCCAGCAGGTGCAGATGGGAGCGCGAATGAGGGGCACTGCCCAGAAAGACCAGGCGGTTCAGTGCGAATGGGGCACTGGGGACACAGAGGAGAAAGAAGGACATACACCTCGGAAAGTGGGATAGAGCCAGGGCATGGAAGGCCATGAATGCCAATCTAAGAAACCCAAACTTAGTTTTCTGTAAGTAATTATATGCCATCCAAAAATTTTGAACAAGAAACCAACAGGAAGGCTTTGAGCAGCACGATCACAAGGTGAATACTCTGCATTTAAGTCACTATTTCCCAAATCAGGGGGATTTTTAAAATCATTATTTTAAAATACAAATGTATAAGCTATACTCCTGGAGGTTCTTATTTATTATTTGATCTCCCGGGGATCTTGATTTTCATCCTGATTCACCCTGTTCCCAGAGGCGGCAGCTCCCCTAGTGATGACAGCAGTGGTGCCCACCAGGGCCTAGGAGCAGCAGAGGCCTCGGCAATGATCTGTTCACAGCTATGGTGGCAATGGCAGCAGCAATGGCTCCCCCTACCCTGTCTGGCCAGCACGATCTGACAGTCGCCTCAGCTGCTGGACCTCTCTTGGTTCACATTCCCTATCTGAGCTAGGTTTTTCAGCTTTCCTGATGACAAATTCCCTTATAAAACTTTTTTTTTTTTTAATTTTATTTCAGTAGGTTTTAGGGGAACAAGTGGTGTGGTGGTGTTTGGTTACATGAATAAGTTCTTTCTTTCCTTTTTTTTTTTTTGACAGAATCTCTCTCTGTCGCCTAGGCTGGAGTGCAGTGGCATGATCTTAGCTCACTGCAACCTCTGCCTCCCAGGTTCAAGTGATTCTCCTGCCTCGGCCTCCTGAGTAGCTGGGATCACAGGCATGTGCCACTACACCCAGCTAATTTTTGTATTTTTGGTAGAGATGGGGTTTTGCGATGTTGGCCAGGCTGGTCTTGAACTCCTGACCTCAAGTGATCCTCCCACCTCGGCCTCCCAAAGTGCTCAGATTACAGGCATAAGCCACCGTGCCCAGCCATAAATAAGTTCTTCAGAGGTGATTTCCGAGATGTTGGTGCACCCATTGCCTGAGCAGTGTACACTGTATCCAATGTGTAGTCTTTTATTCATTGCCACCTCCCACCCTTTCCCCCAGTCCACAAAGTTCACTGTATCATTCTTATGCCTTTGCATCCTTACAGCTTAGCTCCCACATATGAGTGAGAACATACGATGCTTGGTTTCCCATTCCTGAGTTACTTCACTTAGAACAATAGTCTCCAATTCCACCTGACGATAAACTCCTATTCTGCATAATCACCTGAAATGTTTTTTCTGTTGTTTGTTGCCAAGTCCTCTAGCCAGTACAAAAACCAAATGGAATTTTCAGTAATGTTCAGTGTCTGCTTATTTCCCTCTACATGCCTCCATCAGACAGAAGAAAACTTACAGATTATCCCTTTGTCTTCTCGGAGAAAACCTAATTGCTTGACAGCAGAATCTTTCCCTGGCTATGAAATATGCTGGAAAGGTCTTCAAGTCCCAGGAGGTAAACATGAGATAAGTCTTAGTCACCCAGCGTCCCTCCCTCGTGAATTGTTTCCCTCCATTTTTGTTGTGGTTGTTGTTGTTCTTGTTCTTGTTGAGACTGGATCGGGCTCTGTCACTCAGGCTGGAATGCAGTGATGTGATCAATCATGGCTCACTGCAGCCTCGACCTCCTGGGCTCAAGCAATCCTCATACCTCAGCCTCCCGAGTAGCTGGGACTACAGGCGTACCACCTCGGGCTAATTTTTGTTTGTTTGTAGAGACAGAGTCTCACTCTGTTGCCCAGGCTGATCTCAAACTCCTGGGTTCAAGTGATTCTCCTGCCTCAGCTTCCAAAGCGTTGAGATAGATTACAGTTGTGAGCCACCACGGCTGATCTTTTTTTCCTACTTTGACAGATTTATTTGTAGTAGAATATTTGCTTAGTCAATCAAAATTCCTCTTTCCTTCAAATGCTTTGGTTTCCTAAAGTCTTGATTCTTATAGCCCCCAGATTTCTCTCTAATTCATCAGATTTCAGCAAAGCCGCCACTATGAGCCTGCTAAGACATTTTGGGAAGCCAGCAGCTGTCCACTACAGGTTTTCATTCTTCCTGTTTGGTATCAAAGGTAACTTGTGTGTCTTTTAAAAATCCCTGCTTGCGTTAAATAGATTTTAGAGGAAAGTGGTAACAGCCTAGCTGTAAACCTTCATCCAAAGACAGGAATGTGTGAGTACATAAGGTCCAAAGCTTTTGTTTTGATTGTTTGTTTTGACCGGGGATTTCTTCTCATTCCTTTTTTATATACCTTTTACAAAAGTAATCATAGAGACAAGGGTCTCACTAGGTTACCCAGGTTGGTCTTGAACTCCTGGGCTCCAGCGATCCTCCCTCCTTGGCTCTCAAAGTTAAAATTAGCGCTTGCTAGGATTACAGGTATGAGATACAGCACCCGGCCTCTTCTCATTCTTTTACATTTGCAGGATCAGGAAATGGAGAGATATGAGTTTTATTTTAAAGTTAACTCATTTTTCCTTTTCAAAAAGTCCTCATTTTGACCCAAAGACTAAATGCCATGTTTTTTTTCCTCCACAGGAACTAAAGGAATCACCAGCCATAACCTGGAGAGGTGAGGAAAGCTGAAGGTGTTTGACACACAGGCAGTAGGAGGCTGTGCTCTGCTCCAAAAGGAAGTGTGTCCTATGAAACAGGAGGAGCCAGACTTCCTTGGAAGATGCTTCAGAAGCAAAGTTCAAGGGCTGCTGCTCCATCCTGCCATTGACACCACATGGTCACTTACAGGTAGCGTTGGCATGTTAATTTAGAATGATGGGGAAAGATGCCAAATTCCAACTGAAAGATGCCAAATTTCACCTAAAGCATTATTTATATGTTTATCCATACATATCTTGACCAGTTCTGATTATTTGCCCCACTCCTTGTCTGTGGACCATGATAACCCGGAGCAGTGACTTTAGAGCTGGGTAAAGTAGAAATTAAAGTGAAAAGACATTTACGTGGAGAAGTGATTTGCATGCATAATATAGGAAGGTGTTCTTTAGGTATGTTATAGGATTACTTTAAACATTTGACTTAAGCTCCAAAATAACTAATGTTGGTAGTACAGCAAATCATGATGAATAGCTTTAATTGTATGTTTAAAAGTCTCATCATATGTTCACATGCTTAAATCTAGGTATCAGAATTTAAGCAATTCTTGAAATGTATTGTCTCTTTAATAGACTAATTACAAAGAAAAAAAAGAGTTCTGTGATTCAGAACTATCCGGGATGAGAGCTAGAAATACAGATTTCCAGATACCACACCAGACCTACAGACTAGTATTAGCTAAAATCTAAGTCTGTGTGGATGTGTGTGTGTGCTGAGTATGGTGGAGGCAGAGAGCTTGGTCATTTTTGTAAATTAGCAAAATGAGCTTAATAGCAGGTATTAAGTCAGTGAAAAATAGTTGCAGGTTTTGCCATTACTTTTAATGGCAAAAACAGCAATTCCTTTTGCACCGACCTAATAAATCCCAACTAAGTGATGTTCAGTATTGGTAAACGATGACAATATTGAACAATTGTTGAATACTAATTAACATTTTCATTTTTCATTATGAATTTACACTTTTTGTTTAGAAATAATTATAGATTTACATGCAGCTTTAAGGAGCAATGCAGAGAGATCTCATATTCCTTTTATTCAGTTCCCTTTAATGGTAACTTCTTGCAAAACTATAGTACAATATCATAACCAGGATATTGACATTGACACAAACAAGGTACAGAACAGAACATTTCCATCACCACAAGGATCTCTCATGTTGCCCTTTTGTAGTGTTGGAGCTCAGAAACTGATACCACAACATATGGCGCTTGGACATGGTGAAGTGAAGAAACCTCAAGGTCTCTCTGACCTTCCCCTCATCTGCCAACTTTCCCTCCTAAACCACAAGATAAAGTTCCTTTATCTGCCTAAGATCCAGATCCACCAAATGGAACAACTGTTTTTTCTTTCCCTCTCTGTAAGACCAAAAATGTAATCACACCTGAACAGACCCTTTCACAGGATAATATACAAGTTGATCTCTATTCCCTGATCCATTCATTCTAATAATTCCCTCAATAGAATTATTCTTCTCTCCATTCCCATAACCTGTTTTGCCAGGGTGTATATAAACCTCTGAACCTCATTGATGGGGGTGGATAATCCCTCTGTGGTTCTCTCTGTTTATACAAATTAGTAATATTTGTATGCCTTTTCTCCCATTAATCTGCTTTTTGTGAGCTGAATTTCAGTGAAGTTTCAGCATGTGAAGGGGAAGTTTCCCTGGGCCCCTGCAGTAACCATACTTACTCCCTAACTCCATACCCTAGCCCTTAGCTCCTGGCTACGGCAGCTTTGTTTCTCTAATTTGTCATTTCAAAAATGTTGTATAAATGGAATCATACATTCTGTAACCATTTGGAATTGTGGGTTTTTTTTTCACCCAGCATGATTATCTGGCGATTCATTCAGGTTACGTGTATCAGCAGTTTGTCCTATTTTGTTGCCTGGTAGTGTCTGTCATATGGTCTGAATGTACCATAGTTTGTTTAACCATTCACCCTTTGAAGGACATCTGAGTTGTTTCTGGTTTGGGATGATTATGAATAAAGCTACTATAAACATTTCCGTGCAGTTTTCAGTGAACATAATTTGTCATTTCTCCAAGATAAATACCTAGGAGTGAAATTGCTAAGTGGTATGGTAGGTTCACGTTTAGTTTTGAAAGAAACTTTCAAACTATTTTCCAGAGTAATTGTACCAATTTGCTTTCCTTTTAGCAGTGGATAAGTCATTGGGTTTCTCCATGTCTTTGATGGCATTTGGTGTTGTCAGTGTTTTGAATTTTAGTCATACTGATATTACATAGTGATATCTTATGGTTTTAATTTGAATTTTACTGATTGTTAATCATCTTTTCATGTGCTCATTTGCTATCTATATAACTTCCTCAGTAAAATTTTTGTATATATCTTTTGCTAGTTTTCTAATTGTGTTGTTTATTTTTTACTGTTAAGTTTCTGATGTTCTTTATATATTCTAAATACTAGTTGTTTGTTATGTTCACAAATCTTCTCTCCTAGTCTGTAGTTTATCTTTTTATCCTCTTAACCAAATCTTACCCAGAGCAAAAGTTTTAAATTTCAATAAGGTTCAATTTATCCTTTTTTTTTTTTTTTTTTTTTTTTTTAATGTATTGTGCTTTGGTTGGCAAGCCTAAGAACTCTTTGCCTGGCCTTAGATCCTGCAGATTTTCTCCTTAAAAACAAAGTTTTATAATTCTGGCCAGGTGCAGTGGCTCATACCTGTAATTCCAACACTTTGGGAGGCCAAGGCATGCAGATCAACTGAAGTCAAGAGTTCAAGGCCAGCCTGGCCAACATGGCAAAACCTCGTTTCTACTAAAAATATAAAAAATTAACTTGGCATGGTGGTGGGCACCTGTAATCCCAGCTACTCAGGAGGCTGAGGCACAAGAATTGCTTGAACCCGGGAGGTGGAAGCTGCAGTGAGCCAAGATAACGTCACTGCACTTCCGCCTGGACAACAGAGTGAGACTGTCTCCAAAAAAAGTTTTATAATTACATATTTTATGCATAAGTTTATGATGCACCTTGAGTTAATTTTTACACAAGGCGTGACATTTGAATGTTTGATTTTTTTTTTTTTTTTTTTAGTTTATAGATGTCAATTGCTCCAGCACCATTTGTTGAATAGATTATTTTTCCTCCATTGAATTGCTCTTACACCTCTGTCAAAAATTGGCTGGACATACTTGTATGGGTCTGTTTCTGGGTTTTCTATTATTCCACTGATTGATGTGTCTATTCTTTCACTCATACCACACAGTCTTAATTACTATTGCTATATAATAAGCCTTGAAATTGAGTAGACTGATTTCTCTCCTTATATTCTTTTTTGTTTTCAAATAATTTATATTTACAAAAATCTTGCTGGGATATTGAATAGAATTGAAGTAAACTTGTATATCACTTTCAGCAGAACTGTCATATTTACTATGTTGAGTTTTCCAATTCACAAACATGGGTATACTTCTCCAATCATCTAAATCTTCTCTAAGTTCTTCCACCAGCACTTCATAGTGTTCAGCAAACAAACCCTGTACATGTTTTGTTAAATTTATACCTAAGAATGTCATGGGTTTTCGAACAATTCTAAATGATATTGTATTTTTTCTTTCAGTGTCCATGTGAGTTCTTTTTTTTTAGCTAGTATTAATTTTTGTATGTTTTTCTTGTAGCCTGAGACTTTGATAAACTCACCTGTCAATTCTAAGAGGGCTTAAAAAATTTTTTTTGTATTTTCTGTGTAGGTAATCATGCAAATAGAAACAGTTTAATTTCTTTCTTTATAATATGATTACCTTTTATTTCCTTTCCTTGCCTTACCACACAGGCTGGAACTCCCAGTACTATGTTTAATGACAGGGATGAGAGCAAACAGACATTTTTGCCTTGTTCTCAGTCCTACAGTCAGTCTTTCATCATTTAGTGTAATGTTAGTTGTAGGTTTTTTGTAGGTGCTCTTTGTGAGGTTGAGGAAGCTCCTCTCTGTTCCTAATATATTGAGAGTTTTTATCAATAGATAAAAGAGTTTTTATGAATGGATGCGGAACTTTATCAAATTTTTTTCACTTGACTGAGTGCAGTGGCTCACGCCTGTAATCCCAGCATTTTAGGTGGCTGAGGCAGAAGAATTGCTTAAGGCCAGGAGTTCAAGACCAGCCTGGGCAACATAGCAAGACCTCATCTCTTAAAAAGCGTTTATTCTTTATGAATTGATATAATCATATGCTTTTTATTTTTTAGTATGTTGATATGATGGATTACATAGTTTGATTTTCAAATGTTGAACCTACCTTGCATACCCAGAATAACTCCCACTTGGTCTTGGTGTACTATTCTTTCATTACGTTGTTAAATTTGATTTGATAAAAATTTGTATCTAACATTCATGTGAGTGTGTGTGTGTGTGTGTGTGTGTGTGTGTGTGTGTGTGTGTGTGTGTTGGGTGAGGGACATGGTTGTTTTTAATAATCATCCAAAGTGGTCCTAATGTCTTTGGTCCCCAGACCATAGTTTGAAAGATGCCGGCCGAGCACAGTCATTCATGCCTGTAATCCCAGCACTTTGGGAAGCCGAGGTGGGCAGATCACTTGTCATCAGGAGTTTGAGACCAGCCTGGCCAACATGGCAAAACCCCATCTCTACTAAAAATTCAAAAATTAGCTGGGCATAGCGATGCATGCCTGTAATTCCAGCTGTTCAGGAGGCTGGAGTGAGAGAATCACTTGAACCGGAAGGTGGAGGTTTCAGTGAGCCAAGATCATGCCACTGCCCTCCAGCCCAGGTGACAGAGCAAGATTCCATCTCAAAAAAAAAAAAAAATAGATGCTCAGTTGAATTAGAGCTAGAACCAGCTCCAACAATCAACTAATGATTTAGGTCAGGCAAAAATAACAGAATTAAAATAACGAGATCACGAACTAAGACAGGATTTCCGGTGTCTAGAAGGCCTTATTCTGGCCAGGAGATGAAAGTGAAAAGTCTTAAGACCACATAGAATGCATTCCTACTTCAGAAAGAGACCAGGGCTGCTATACAGTAGTAGGTATGCGGTGCTTCTCAGTGCCAGATAGGATGTGCTGGGAAACTACAGAGGGAAAGGATTATGAGATTCTGAAAAAGATTTAGAAAAGCACCCTATCTTACACAGTGCCACCCCAAAAACTGTCCTACGCTCAGAGTTCATGTACTATGGTCTACCATCCAAGTGAAAGAGCATCGAAGAGAAGGACATGGTTCCTATGAACCCTGGAAGTTGTGCAAGCCAAACCAGTCTGGAGGGTCTTCTAGTTACACTAGGATCAATAGCTTATTTTGCATAAAAGGCTAGAGTGCAGTGGCACAATCTCTGCTCACTGCAGCCTCTGTCCCCCAGGTTCCAGTGATTCTTCTGCTTCAGCCTCCTGGGTAGCTGGGATTACAGGCACATGCCACCACGCACACTAATTTTTGTATTTTTAGTAGAGACAGCGTTTTGCCATGTTGGCCAGGCTGGTCTCGAACTCCTGACCTCAGGTGATCTGCCTGCCTTGGCCTCCCAAAGTGCTGGGATTACAGGCGTGAGCCACTGCATCTGGCCAAAAGAGCCCATTTTTATGATTTCTACCAGACCACTTCAGCCCCCGTGAGACTAGAGAGATCAGAGTGCCCCTAGAAGCTAAGCTTGGTATTGTCAGTAGTATGAGGATGCCTGGCAATTGTAATTTGCTAGTGGTCCTGAGGAAGTTACACAGGTGAGAGCTTTGCTGGGGCTGGAATCAGGGACAGCTATAGTGGCTGCCTCATTTCTTCTCTGAGAGATGTACTTCCCAAGGGCAGAGTGAAGGAGTGCTGGGAGCCAAAACAACTGACAGATTAGCTTGGCAGGTGATAACAGAGACAACTTTTTCTATTACACTCCAGCTCCACACAGAAGAACCCCAGATGCAGGGTTAAAAACCATAAAATGCAAAAATGAAATAAGAAAGTCTCTGCAAGCAGGCTTTGTAGTCTGGGCAGTAAAGAGCCCTTCATAATCATTGCCTAGGAATGAATAACATTCACATCACTGCACCGTCTCTGGTTTATAAAATAACAGGCACCATATGGTAAGTGCTTACTACATGCCAGGAATTGGGTAGTACACACGATCTACATTATTGCTAGTCTTCATGTCACAGGTAAAATAGCATGAGCATGTTAAACCAAAGTATTTGTTCTAAATGATCCCTGGGATGAAGTCATCCGATGGATACCCTTGCCAGAGCCACCCATGAGGCATTCAGAACATGGAGGTTTACATCATAGCACAGAGTGGACGCCAGTCCCATCAGATGGTTAGCCCATAAAGCCATCTGCTCCAGCAAACAACCAATGAGGAGGAGCACATAACAGAGAAAGTGAAAAGTGGAACTTCAAACTTTTTGGTCTTAGCGGATTTTAAGGGGAAAGAGGGCTTACGAAAAGAAAAAGATCTTTCCCCTTTTTACTTCTCCGGGCTGACACTTGAGATAGGGAGAGAAACATCCAGTGGGTGTTAGAAAGATCCAGAGATCCAACCGGGTGCCGTGGCTCGCGCCTGTAATCCCAGCATTTTGGGAGGCCGAGGCAGGTGGATCACAAGGTGAAGAGATTTAGACATCTTAGCCAACATGGTGAAACCCCTTATCTACTAAAAATACAAAAATTAGCCAGGTGTGGTGGTGCACACCTATAGTCCCAGCTACTCAGGAGGCTGAGGCAAGAGAATCACCTGAACCTGGGAGGTGGAGGTTGCCGTGAGCCGAGATCATGCCACTGCACTCCAGCCTGGGCAACAGAGCAAGACTGTGTCTCAAAAAAAATAAAAGAAAAGAAAAAAAGAAAGATCCAGAGATCCAAAGAATGTCAGGCTGGCCCTTCCTTCCCCGGGAATTTCCTGGGCCGGGGTGCTTTCCTCACGATGCCTGGGGAAGACGGTTGGATGAGGAGGGCTGCTACCCTGCAGGAAGGGAACTAGGGGAGTCGTATCCCACTCTCACTCCCCTCCTTCCCTCTCATGGCCTTTCAGGCCTCCTCACTGGCCAAATACAACTGGAAGCCAGTGGACAAAGGAACCACTGAAGTAGTGCATTCAAACCAGCTTAGGGGCAAAGAGCGTGGTGGAGGAGAGGGGGCAGATGGAGACACTCTTCTTCTCTCTATGGCCCTCCTGCTTCCAACTCACACACAGTAACTCAGCCACTCTCAGCCTTACAGTTTTTCACCTTGCATCACAGTCACTGTCCTGTGGGGCTTTGTACATGCACTTCCTTCTATCTAAAGCACTCTTTCTTTCACCTGTATCCATCCTTTCAGTCTCAGTGTTGATGTCGTTTCCTCCAGGGAGCCCTTCTTGGTCCCCAAGCCTGGGCTGGATGCCCTGACTCTGTGTCGCGCAATAACAGTATTTAACATTTTTAAGTGTATACAGTGGCAGGCTCTGTTCTCAGTAACACCTAATGTGGGTTAATTCACTTATTCCCTACAACCTTATCAGAAAGGTACTGTTATTGTCCCCAATTTACAGACAAGAAAAATGAAGCACTGAACAGTTAATGATGAAGCTCACTGAAGTAACTGATGATGCGGTCTAGATTTGGGTTTGGACAGACAGAATCTAGATCCCATGCTATTAGTTACTGTGTTAAATTGCTTTCTGTTCCAAACTGTACTTATCCATAGACCATTCAGAGTGCTGGTACATAGAAGGCACTCAGCAAATACCAGATTTAATTAGTTGGTTAATTAATCTATGTAGGACTGGGGTCCTAAGCCAGTTTCTTAAGAACATTTGGGTGAGAAGGATTTGTTATCTAGCTCTTGCTTCGTCCCTATCAAATACTTACATGAGCTAATGTTTTAATGCAGATGATCTGGCTAAGAGCTTCTGGTACACCAGAATTTATCATCCTGGTTACTACTGGGAGTTGAAGTGTCCATGTAATTAAGGATTTGACAGCACAATTTCTGCAAAAACCATTAATGGTATCCACTTCAGCCATTATATTTATCATCTCCCACCTGGGAATTCAAGCCCTATCCTTTGCTCACATGGATATGCAGTAACTTATGGATCTGATGCAATGTCTGACGCCACAGCTTCTGCAAAAACCATTAGTGGTGTCTGCTTCAGCAATGAGGTACAGGAATCGACTCTTGGAAGACATCAAAGAAAAGAAGAGGATGGCTATGTAGATGAGTTGTGGGAAGATGGTGTAATGTACAGGAAGGAAACAGCTCTAAGGGGGAAAGAATGAAGAAGGCTTATTGGAAAAGGTTAGATGAAGAGTTAAACTGAGATAATGCCAAAGTGAAGAGAGTCAAGAAACTAAAATGCTAGAGTGTACCTTTCGTATGATAGGTACCATGTTTTAAATAATGATTTCTTTAATTGTTACAACAACCCAGAAGGATACTTTTTCCATTTACAGATGAAAAAACTGAAGGCCACAGAGGTTAAGTACTTGCCCAACATTATCCAGAAAGTGGCCATGCAGGGATTCAAAGCCTGCATTTATTCTGCTGCTTATAGTCCTCCTGGTACACAGCTTTCAGCTCCAATATCTAGTACAGAGGCCAAAACAACACTCACTCACTCACTCACTCACTTATGGTTCATTCATTTATATACAAGTATTTACAGAGTGCCTCCATTGTGCTAGGCACTGCACTAAGTGCTGGGGCTATTACAGTGAAGAGGACACATCCGCAGCTTCAAGGATCACATTAATCATTGTGAAACCTGCAGTGATAGAACGCTATGGTAGAGGCAGAGCATCTAACCCAGTCTTGGTGGAAGTGGAAAGAGACACTGACCTCAAGGAAGTCTTGCAAAGAAAATGCATTCGGATGGATCCTTGAAAGACTGGGGATTAGCAAGGAAAGGAAGTGAAGCAATATATTCCAGAGAGAGGTTCTAAGTGGTACAAAGGCCTGGAGATCCTCCAGAACTGCAGGTAGCTCTGCAGAAGATAGGATGATATCAAGAGACGAGACAAGGCAGATAAACAGGGTTCCAAATGTGTAATATATAAAGAATTTTGGACTTTATCATGAGAACGATGAGGAGCTGATGTAGGGATATTATTGGACTTGTGGTATGGAAGTCTGGCTATGGTAAGAAGAATGAACTGAAAGAAAAAAAAGGAGACAAGAATAACTTGAACTAACATAGTGGCACTGGGTTAAGGGAGAGATTCAGAAAACATCAAGAAAGCAGAATCCACAGGACTTGGTGATGAACTGGCTACGAGGAATAAGGGGAGAAAAAAGAGTCAGTTACAACACGGTGGTTTTTGGTTTCTACACAAAAAAGGTGAAATTGACCTTCACTGAAATAGAGAATGCAGGAGGAGATAGAAGCTTGGAACAGACTGCCTTGACTTTAATTCTGGGACATCCAAATGGAAATGCTCAGTGGGCGGTTGGTTATACGGGTGTGGACCTCAGGATGGAGACCTAGACTGAATAGAACAATTTCAGTTATCAGCATAAAGATCATTGTTACCACACCTGGTCAGGAATCAGAATTGCCTATGGGGCTTTTTTTTTTTTCTTTTGTAAATGAAGATGTCTGATTTCCTCCCAAACCAACTGAATCTCAAAGTTTTCAGGGAGTAGGATCTGGAAATACAGGTTTTTAAAGAGCTCCATTGGACTCTGTTGCCTTGTCAAGGTTAGAATTTATCGATATGCATGGTAGCCATGAAAGTGTACTGCTCACACTTCCTTCAAGAGAACCTGCTTTGAGAAGCATAGGCAGTCTCCCTTTGGATCCAGCACCATGCTCACACCAAGACAACACTTCCCAGCTGGCATGGGACTACTTAACAGGCAACCTGGGCTCCAGGATTCCAAATGGGCCTGACTGGAACCTTCTTAGAACTACCTGGAAATCTGAGACTCTTCTTACCCAGACCTTCTTCTTCCCCGCTCTTCTTTCACTTGTGTCAGAATAACATCATGATCTGATGTTTTCTCAACCTACTCCTGCTCCCTCACCTTTATCCCTCATGGACATTTTCCCCAATAAATCTCTTGTGCATCTTGATGGATGCTTCTTGGGAAGCCTGAACTGACACAATGTGGCTGATAATTGAAGGCATAGCCATGGTAAAGATCATTCAGTACAGAAGAGAAGAAGGCCAGACAGAACCCTGAGGATCACCTACATTCCCAAGACAGGCACCAGAAGAGGTTCCTAGAAAAAGACCAAGATGAAGTGGCCAAAGAAGTAGGATGGAACACAAGAGAATATGACCTCACAGAAGTCCTGGAAAGGGAGCTTCAGGCCAGGGATGGAGGCTCACACCTGTAATCCCAGCACTTTGGGAGGCCAAAGTGGGTAGATCACCTGCAGTCAGGAGTTCAAGGCCAGCCTAGCCAACATGGTGAAACCCCGTCTCTACTGAAAATACAAAAAAAAATTAGCCAGGTGTGATGGTGTGTGCCTGTAGTCCCAGTTACTCAGGAGACTAAGGCAGGAAAATCCCTTGAACCCAGGAGGTGGAGGTTGCAGTGAGTCGAGATCGCCCCCCTGAACTCCACCCTGGGTGACACACTGACACACCCTAAAAAAAAAAAAAAAAAAAAAAAAAAAAAAAGAACTTCAAAGAGAATATGGTTCATATAGTCACAATGGTCAAATAAGTACTCAAAAGATTTAACAGTATGGGCTGTAGGTCTCAGTGATATGTCTTCAGCGGAGTTAGAAACACAGATTGAAGTAGCCAAGGAAGACAGTGTAAGTGAGGATGTGGAGATACTGAGGGCAGACATGTCTTTGAAGGGTCTTGTCTATAAAAGGGAGAAAATAAGAGAGGGTGGATTTGGATTTGGGAGTTTTTTTTCTTTAATGAATTCTATGTTTCTTTTTATAAGATGGGAGATCCATTTTTAAATGCTTCCAGGAAGGAGGTAGTGTAAGGGCAAGAGTGAAGAGATGATGTTGAGAGATGGTGGAACCAGATGAGATCACGATGAGATAGAAAGAATAGACTAAGAGGCAGGAATCCTTTCCCATCTTGGCAATGCACAAAAGAAGAAAGAAGAGCTACAGACACAAGTAAATGTGTGCACTGCGTACCATAAAGTCGAGGGAGTTTCGACATGATGACTTCGGTTTTCCTTAAGGTTAAGTTTTGAGTGAGAGGAGAGTGAAGGGTGGTGGGATATAGGTTAAAAAATGGAGAGAGAAGTTTAAAGTAGTTTCTGTAGAGAGTGAGAAGTAATCTACCTGGGCAATAGAGGGATTGTCAGGCAGCCACTGAGGACCTGGTTGAAGTCCAGGGGTTCAGAGTGGCTTGACTACATGTGTTTGTATAGTTTTTTTTTTCCCCATAAGTGCCCATTAGACTATGTATGGGGCACAGAAGGCAGGTGGATTTGTTCTCCAGGCTTGGAGTGTTGCCGGGCAGGTGTGACGCAAGGACCATAGGGGAAAGCAGTGAAGGAAACTGGAGATAAAGTGGTAGAAGTAATGGGCTATGAGGTCTAGATCAGATAGAAAAGGAAACAGAGAGGATGAAGAAAAAAGAAAGTCAAGAATAGACAATGGAAATTTTATGGTAAGAGAAATATAAGGATAGGAGATTTTGATCATTAGGGGAATGTTTGAAGACGTTAGAGGTGGAATCATTTCAGGTGGTGGTGAGGTCTCAGGTACGGCAACTGGAGTAGGTGAATGTGATGGCATTTGGAGTTGAATAGGCAAAGAAATAAGGCACAAAAGTGCTGGATGGGTCTTTCATATGGACACTGAAGCAACTATCAATGATGAAGGATCTGGAGAAAGACAGAGGTGGTGGATGAGAAGCCAGGGTTTATGGGAAATGATAAACCATAAGGAGGATGTCCACAAGTGAGAGGAAGGAGGAAAGAAGGTCAGCAAAACCAGATCATGGGTCTTAAAGGTCTTCAAGGAAAGAAGAATTGTTGAGGGAAGATGCTGTCAAGCTAATCTCTTACCTGAGGAGGTACGTGCAGTGTGTGACAGCAAGAAGCAAGTGATCAAAGGGCTGCAGGGTGAGCAGTTTTCTTCGGAATGTCTGGGTTTCTCTTTAGGCGAGGAGACAGGAAACATTTTGTGATGTTGAAAATGTGGTGGAGTTTGTGTATGGGAAATGGGGTTTCCCAGGAGCACCATGGGCAGATTTGGGAGAAAAAGGAAAAGCGTGGGTTGAGGCAGGAGAAAGGAAGGACAACATAGTAGAGAAGAGAATCTGGGAGAGAAGAGATAGCAAGGCAGTTTCATCTTGACTGGTGTCCAATGTTGACAGGAAGTAGACTAGGATGCACTCATAGCAGGGTTTCTGGAAAAAATATTCCCCACAATGGCCTCATGAATAGGAGGGCCTTGGGTTTCTGTAAGAAGTTCAAGCTCAGGTAGATTATATGTCTAAGGGAATTCTGGTGTAATGAGTCCACGAGCAATGACAGTATCATAGTTTCACTGTTCTAAGATAATGTGAACTGTGAGACCATCCAACTCATAACAACTTTTGGGGGTGAAAAAGGAAACAGTATCTTTATCATGCATCATGATTTCAGAAACATTACCATATGGGATATTTATGACTTAGAATCAAGAAAATACAAAAGCTGCTTCTGTATAACTTCATCATGTCTCTGGTTAATGGAGGGGAATGCACACTATATTTCTTAAATGAATAAAGGAGAAAGGTGTTGAAAGATGGCCATTCAGAGAGAATAAGAGGAAATGAGATGAAAGTGCTGCCTGGATGGTGTTAGTGAGGATTTCCTAACAGCCATCATTCTAGTTTGGTTTAATCTTTGTTAATCACAAAACTGGGTTTACACAAAAAACATGATTGTCTCCTCCTGAAGGACTTTAAATATGGTAGATTTCTCATTCCTTAGAAATGGATTTCCTGGCTGTAAGCCAAAATCTAGACAATCTCTCAAATTATTTACCGAAGTGAC
This sequence comes from Cheracebus regulus, assembly GCA_963574635.1. Classification (NCBI taxonomy): domain Eukaryota; kingdom Metazoa; phylum Chordata; class Mammalia; order Primates; family Pitheciidae; genus Cheracebus; species Cheracebus regulus. Next base: position 54,041 of record CAUYQU010081616.1, read on the forward strand.
TCTTCTGCCTCCCTCACCTCCGTAATTTCCATTTGTGTCTTTACCCAATCAGTTTAGACCCTTGCTTATGCGTAGGGCAAAATTCCATGTGAATATGCTTTATTTAGTCTTTCTCTGAACTTATTTCTTTAAATCCTAAAATAGAACGCTAACAGAAGAATTTCCTCAGTTTTTCTCCCCTCTGTTTACATTTCAAAATGAGCATAATGCTGGAGTTTTTTGTATGCTCCAAGACGCAAAACCAAACCCCTGGTTGGTGTAATTTACTTAAATGCCAGATTCTCCTGGGGAAACTGGGCTCTCTTTATAACTTGATTGAAATAACTACTCTGATTCTCAATAGCTTTTTATGAAATTACCATGCAGAGTCTAAATTGGTGCGGCTGAATTAAATAAATATCAGAGTTTAACATTCTTAATCACAAACCCTCAATTTAACCAACCATTTATTATAATCAAAAAGCAATCAATATGTTGATTGTGGTGACATGCAAAATGGAGGTAGAATTATTAGTAATTACCCTATATTTGTGGTTCAATGTGATCGTGAAATAACTGGAAAAAAATCTAATCTAAAGCACACTACAGTTAAAGGACTGGTTGCTATGTTTTGGAGCAGCATGCTATATTGATTGTAGTCTTTAAATAAATTGAATAACATAGTTGCTTTCAAACATATGAATTATTCATGAAGCACAGTTTGGGAACACTGAAGCAGCCCCTGTTTATGAATATTCAGATGTGTTAATATATAAATGACTGACCCAACGTTAACCAATTCTTGCATGAAGAAAAGGTCTCAGAAACAAAATGGAAATCTATTAGGCAAACTCACTTGAGTCACTCGCTTGAAATGTAATCAGTCTGAGAGATGGGGAATAAAGACTGAGCTGCAAGTCAGCGAGGCATCAGGCGAAGGAAGGAGCTATGGGGGTCTTATCTGACTGGGATTGCTTGGTGATGCCAATGTCTTTTTTCTAAGCTCCAGGGACCCTGGAATTTCTAATATCACATTTCCAAATGTGTGGCTTTTGGATCCCTTCCTGTCAATATTCGGAACTACATAGTAACATACCTCTGCTTTACTTGTTCAGCCCTATTTAGGAAAGGATGAAAGGAAATTTCAGAGCATTCCATATCTGAGAAAATCTTGACATTTTCTTTTCTCTAAATAAGTTTCCACAGTGGCCTGTTAGCCGTATGTTTTAATATTTACAAGGCCTCATTAGAAACACAATTCTTACTTCTCCAGAACTCTGGATGTCACTGAGTCTTGGGACAATATATTTTAGTAAAAGATAAAACAGAGAATTTTTCTGAGCCCAGCAGACTACACAGATAAGAGTTTCATAGGGAAGCAGTGACTGGTGACCAATTAGGGTGACCAACTGACCCAGTTTGCCTGGGTCTCAGAAGATTGCCAGGACACAGGAACTTCAGTTTCAAAACATAGAACTGTTTCAGACAAACTGGGATGAGTTGATAACTGTATCAAGCATCTCAGCATGATCAGAGGAATCTCTTAGAATGTGGGACTTCTAGTGGAAAAACTAGGAAAACCCTGGGCAAACAAGGAGAGTTGGTCACCCTAACCAAACCACAAAATGAGATGAACAAATTTGGGAGGATCTACTTATGCTGATCACATTTCCAAAAGACTCCTATACAAAACTAAAAAGCGAATCTATTAATTCACAAAAAAGCACACATTTTCCTATGAGTGGAATTTTACGTACATCATCTAGGGGACCTTATTCCATTGTCAACATGGCTAAATCTTTTGAATAGAATCTTCCAAGTGTGTATGTTATCAGAGCTAATGGAATAAATGTCTGGAGATTAATTCCCAAACATCATTGCATATCAGTATCATCATGGGGGCTTGATAAGAAGAGGGACCCTTGGCTGGGTGCAGTGGCTCATCCCTGTAATCTCAACACTTTGGGAGGCAGAGGCGGGTGAATCATGAGGTCAGAAGTTCTCGACCAGCTTGGCCAACATGGTGAAACCCCCGTCTCTAGTAAACAAATAAAAATTAGCTGGGAGTAGTGCATACATCTGTAATCCCAGCTACTCAGAAGGCTGAGGCAGGAGAATTGCTTGAACCCAGTAGGCAGAGGTTGCAGTGAACAGAGATCACGTCACTGCACTCCAGTGTGGGCGACAGAGCAAGACTCTGTCTCAAAAAAAATAAAATAAAATAAAAGAGGGACCCTTGGGTCCCACTCAGAGATTTTCATTTAGTAGGGCCTGGGATGGAGCTTGGGAACTGTGTTTTTTTATAAGCTTCCCCAGAGGATACCTGTCAAGTTGAGGATTGGGAAAATATTTCACCCAGGCTAGGGTGGAACCTGATAAATCCCTCTACTAGCCACTTCTCGGGTGACCACAATTACCATGTCGCACATGTTGCAGTGAGTCCACCTTCTCTTAGGTTCTGGTATCAGACACTGTCCGTTCTCCTTCTGACTCTGCCACTTACAAACTGAAAACTTAAGCAGATCAGTTACACTCTCTGGCCATCAGTTTCCTCATCTGTGAAGATGAACCTCATCTATTTACATACAACCTATTTCACTGAAATGAAATTGACATTAATATGAAATTCATATCAAATTAAGTGATACAGTGTATGTGACATGTTTAGATGCCTGAAAGCCATCAAGTTCAATGAATATTAGCTAAAATTATGATTTAATGTCTCTCCCTGGCTTGTGATGAATAAACTGGCATATTCTTACTCTTAGCTCTTTTTTTTTTTACTAAATTCTCTGAAGAGCATCTCTTTCTGTTAACGCACTCTTTCTTCAGGTCAGTCAGGGTGCCTCACACTGTTAGGTTTCAGGTTAACATATTAGACTACACTAATGTTTGATTGTTCCACAGCTTTGATCTGTTGGGATAATCATGTTTCTGAAGATGAGATCTGAGTCACCCCAGTTCAGCCCGGGTGCTGTCAGGCATGTGCATCCAACCAATCTACTGGGGGCAGTCATGGATAGCATGAAGCCATTCCATCTGGCAAGGTCATCATGAGTCGATGTTTGAGAAAAGTGAGTCCTGCAATATAGGGCATGGGTGGGAATGCTCTCTTTTGCAATGTCCATTTAATTCTCTCCTGTTCACTGCTCCAATAGGTGGGGATCAGATAAATTCCATATATTTGCATAGGTTTCAGCTAGATTAAGTTTCATTTCCTCATTTTCTAGTTCTTAAAAGAATGCTTACTCCTACTCTCCTGTACTGAGTAGAGTCACCATGTGGAATTGTGGTTATGCTAGTATGGCTACAATTGGCTAGTTGTTTACCAAGTTATTTCCTTTTTGCTCATAGACACATAACTAAATATTTATCAGTCTTCCTGCCAGTTAGATATGGTCATATGACTAAGTTCCAGCCAATGGAATGAGGCAGAAGTATTGAGTTATTTCCAGGCTTGTCTAAGGAAACTTCCTATACAATCCTCTAAACCCTCTTAGCCTCACCTGCTGACCTAATGCACTAGATTCAGCAAAGCCACCAGATTGTAAGAGGCTTGGATCTTGGGTCACTGCTCAGAGAACAGATGCCCAAGAGAATGCCTGAGTAGGAATGGTTAAACTAGATTCCTGCATTTGCGAAAATCAACTTTTAATTGGGATTAGTCACTGAGATGTAGGGTTGTTCTATTTCATCAGTTAGCTTGCCCTGACTTTTTGAGTAAGAAGGAGGAACTACCAGTATCCACTGCAAACTCATCAAGCAAGTAGTATTTTTGGTCTCTGACATTTTAATTTTTAAAAAATAAAATATGCTTTTAAAAATGAAGTTATGCAAGTAAGTCGTTGTATATTTATTCTAGAAAAATTAAAAACAAGGAAGAAAATTAAAGTAAGCCATAATTATATGATATATTCTTCTGGACTATGTATCTCTAGATACATTTTCCCCATTAAAATGAGCTCATCTGTTTTTGGTATAACTTTTTCTGTTACTTAACATGTATTTATTTATTTATTTTTAGATAGGGTCTTCCTTTGTTGCCCGGCTGGAGTGCAGTGGCGTCATCATAGCTCACTGTATCCTCGAACTCCTGGATTCAAGTGATCCTCCTGCCTCAGCCTCCTGAGTAGCTAGGACTACAGGTACATGCCATTATGCCTGGCTAATTTTTTTATTTTATTTTTTGTAGAGATGGGTTCCTCTGTTTTGCCCAGGTTAATCTGAAACTCCTGGCTTCAAATGATCCTCCCACTTCTGCCTTCCAAAGTGCTGGGATTGCAGACACTTTGACTGCAAATCCAGCCACTGTGACTGGCCCTTATTTTACATTTAGTGTAAACATCTTTTTCATCTGCATTATCATTTAAAAGGAATGTACCACCATCTATACAATGCACTGTTATTGAATTTTAAGATTTTTTCCAATTTTTCCCATAAAATACTTTTATGAATATCCCTGTATATTAATCTTTGCTCCCATCTTTATTCTCTTAAAATAAATTTACTGATGAGGAATGAAGTGGAATTGCTAATTTGACATTTTATTCTGTTTTTTATTTTTTGAGATGGAGTCTCGCTCTGTCACTCAGGCTGTAGCGCAGTGGCGCAATCTTGTCTCATTGCAACCTCTGCCTCCCAGGTTCAAGCGATTCTCTTGCCTCAGCCTCACGAGTAGCTGGGACTACAGGTGCATGCCACCACGCCCAGCTAATTTTTTGTACTTTTAGTAGAGACAGGGTTTCACCATGTTGGCCAGGATGGTCTCAATCTCTTGACCTTGTGATCTGCCCGCCTTGGCATCCCAAAGTGCTGGGATTATAGGTGTGAGCCACCGCACCTAGGCTGACACTTCATTCTTATAACTAGTTCAGGGTTGCCTGATTCGTCTTGACCAAAGACACAGCCATCTTTCAATTTCACAGATTGCAAGTGAGCCTAAGGAACGTCTTGTCAACATTTGTCATTATATCATAGGCAATTGAGGGAGAAAATGTTGGGCCTCATAACTGGAATCAAAATTTCTTGCAATAAAAGTTTCTTCCAAAGTTTGTTACAACTGAAATTCCTTGGACAGTGAGATGTAAGCCCATCCTGGGGCAGCCAGGCCCGTTGCTGTTCTTCCACACTTTTCCGTGTCTGAGGTCTGCAGGGCAGGATGTGGTTACAGACTGAGATACAGATTAACCTAAGTGTTGCATTTAACATTTTTTAGAAACTATTCTGATAAAGAGGATTTTTTATTTTCAGGTTTGCAAGAGTAATTATTTTTAACAAAAAAAAACTCCTAAAAATGTGATTATTTCAACTAACACCAGAGTTAGATAAAAATACGAAGGATCAGGTATGATTTTATTTATTTGTGATAAACTCATAGAATTAATTTATTATGATAAACTCATAGAATTTTGAAACCTTTAAAACTTGCAGTACACTGCAAGTTTTGCTATTTGAAGGTTTTTAAATCTTAATAGACAGACAGATTTCATATATGAGCCATCTTAGGGCAAACAAGTCAGTTTTTCCTTTTGAAAACAACTCCCTACTCTCATGGTAGCACCTTTTGGCCTCACTGACATTGTGCAACCATGCAGGCCACTCACAGTTGCAAAGACGCTTATCTTCTATTGGCAGAGTGTGCTGTATTGAGTGCGATTAGACCAGCCCAACTCATGGATGACTATGTACGACATTGTGAAACAATCCTCTTTGGATGGTGCATAACTTTGTGATTAATGTCTTTCAACAGCTGGCTTCATAGATGAAGAACAGTGTGGCTGGCTGAAGGCACAGATAACACAGGTTACGCACTCGTGTTGGCATCTACAAGAGATATTTCTGGAAATACTGTGGCTAAGAACATGCTGCTCCAAACAGTTTTTATCAGGATTACACATAAATATTTTCCAAAATGTTTTATATGGTAATGATTTTAGTTTAAGCCATTTGGATGAAGAGATAGGGTCTGAAGACAGGTCATTCAAGTACTTCATGGGGCCCAGTTTTGTAAAGCGCTCTTACTATCAAAAGGGTAACAAAATTCCTGGGTCATTTGTTTGATAAAGTTGCACTCCCTCCACATCAGACTTCCCTTCCAGTTGTGCAACTGCCAAAGCACAGTGTGAGAAGATGATTATGCCTCATCAATACCTTCTCTGGGAGGTCTCTTAATGGCCACATAGAAAGTACTACTCTTGGGAGGAAAGATATATAATTTGTTTATTCATTTAAAACAGCAATCTACTTTCTAGCAACTGAAAGCCAAATCGATGTATCTATAGATATTTGGAGTGTGATGTATTGAAAAGAACTTAACCTGCAAGGTTTTTATTCTGGACTTTGCCCAGTGAAAACAATGTCAGTTTCTATGTTGAATTATTTATTGGATCTTGATATTAGTAACAGGTAGCCATTTCCCTAAAATTGGTAACCACATTCATGACACTTTGCTGTTACTGCACAAAAAGATGTTCTAATCGTCCTGGGGGTGTTCATCATTGGGATCATATGTTTCAAAATAGAATCTCACCTCAATCCTTTCTGATCAATGAACATCTTTCTCAGAAGCTTTGAAGCACCTAGCACTGAGCTGGCACTCAACATTGGTTCCTTTTCTCCTGCTAAGGAAATGATATCTCCACAATAAACGAAGCACAACTAGTACACTTCGTAAGTGTAGGGTTGTAAGACAATGCTTAGTTGGTTGTAGGGCTTTTTAGAATGGGGATGGCAGAAACCCAATGGGACAGTCATAGCCCATACCCCCTAACATTAGACAGTGTGATTCTAGCATGGTTTTTTGTTTCCTTTCAAACAGATTGTGTGACCAATTTCCTAAAATTTGTGTTTTGCCCTTTGTAGAAAACAATTATTTTTACTGATTAATTTATAATTTTACACCAACTATTCTAGTGCTGAAATGCCTAGAGCATGTGAAGTTCGACAAAGCTCCCTATGTGATCATAGTGCTTGCTTCCCTCCATCACTTGCTAAGTTGATAGTCACTCAGAAGAGGTCAGTCGCAACAGGCCATTGGGAAACATTTTCCTCCCATAAATTGACGTATTAGTCCCTTTTCATGTTGCTATGAAGAACTATCCAAGACTGGGCAATTTATAAAGTAATGAGGTTTAATTGACTCACAGTTCTATATTGCAGGGGAGGCTTCAGGAAACTTACAATCATGGGAGAAGGCATCTCTTCACAGGGTGAAAGGAGAGAGAATGAATGCAAGCAGAGGAAATGCCAGATGCTTATAAAACCATCAAATCTTGTAAGAGTCACTCCTTATCGTGAAAGTAGCATAGCGGGAGCCACCCATATGATCCAATTACCTCCACCTGGTCCCATCCTTGACACATGGGGATTGTTACAATTCAAGGTGAGATCTGGGTGGAGACACAGAGTCAAACGACATCAATTGTCTAGATGAAATCAGCTGGAGATTACCCAATTCTGTGTAGCCACAATTTTGCAACTCCACTGTACAGTGCAAATATAATGTATTAATTTAGCCAATTCTGGGTCCCTGGTCTTTCAGAAGCACAGGATTTTATTTGCATTAATGCATTAGTTATATACTCTGTCAGTGACTCTTCCGTAGTGTCAGAGAGTAAACATTGAGACTTGTCAGAGAAAGGGCTGGTTGAGTGGAACGTCTTTTGATTTGGGACCCTCTTACTCCATACCCTGTGGTTGGAGGGGGAAGGGGAGAGTTAAAAATGACAGCTGTCAGCTGTGAGGGTGCAGCTGCTACACAAGTCTGTTGCCATTCTAGAGATGAGGGCTTCTGAGGCACTTTGGGGCTTGCAACTCCTCCTTAGTTTGTCACCAATTCCTAAGAGCCAGAGTAACACTCTATGTACCTATTACACCCATCAATCCTTTGGCTGTTCTTCCTTCATACACACACAGGCATACACTCATTACACCTGTGTACTGATGACGGTACATTACCATTTTACTGTCATTGAATTGGGAGTTGATCCATTTTTTAGTCCATTAATTCTTTGATCATTCACTGATTTGTTCATTCAGCCATTCATTCACTTATTCATTGCAGACTGGTACTGAAAAGGTTTATACACAACAGTGACTCAATCCTAGCACAAAATGCCTTGAACAGTCACTCGTATTTTCTCTCTATGCCACTCCCTTTTTTAGTGTCTGTGTTAGGCCGTTCTTGCACTACTATAAAGAAATATCTGAGACTGGATGATTTATAAGAAAAGAGGTTTAATTGGCTTATGGTTCTGCAGGCTGTACAGGAAGAATAGCAGCATTTGCTTCTAGAGAGGCCTCAGGGAACTTCTATTCATGGCAGGTGAAGCAGGAGCAGGCACTTTGCATAGCACAAGCAGGAGCAAGAAACAGAGTGTGTTGGAGGGGAGGTGGAAAGTTCCACACACTTTTAAATGACTGTATCTCCCAAGAACTCACTATTGTGAAGACAGCACCAAGCCATGAGGGATCCACTCCCATGATCCAAACACCTTTCACCAGATCCGACTTCCAGCATTGGGGATTACAACTCAGCATGAGAGTTGGGTGGGAACAAATATCTAAACTACATCAGTGTCCTTCCAATTGAGACCTCTATTAGAGCCGATTCTTTCCTCCTATCCTCCCTCCCACTTTGATGTCTCTGATGGGTTGTGTTCAAGGAGACTTCACCAACACAGGAGGTCAGGGCTGGATGCCTGGAAAGACCTCTGTGGGTGTGTGCCAGGTGCCAGGTGGTAACAGGGAGCAAAAGAAGTTGACTAAAGATCAGTTGCTGAGAATACTATAAATATTTAGAATCTCAATACAGAGAGTTTTCCAAATTTTCCTTTACCTCTCTAATAGTAGCTCTGTGATACCACCTATGAGGCTACTTCAGGAGCAGCACATGGGAAGAGAATGTTCCAGAGCGCAGGGATTACAGGGTGCCTGGTACTGTGATCACACTGGAGCAACAGAAACAACTGAGGATTCCCACAGTCTACTGGCCATTGTTAGTCCACTGCCTTTTCTGTCCTGTCTAGGACCTGGTACTTCATTTTCCTCTTCCTACAGAACAGTCTTTTGGTTCCAGCTAAGCTACCACCACCCTCGTAGAGGTCATTAAGCAGAGCCTACTTTGTTTCTGATGTCTCAGTCTTCTTTCCCATGCCCCATTTCTTGCATCTGGGCTTCTGTCTTTGAGCCTATCCCCAGTAACTTGGAAGGTGTCCCCATATCTTCTTAGAACAGGGGCTTCCCTTTGCCTTCCCAGTCCCATTCCCAGGGACCAGACCCACAGCTATTGATACAAGAGTGCTGGGAAGGGAAGAGCATGGTCGCTTTAAATGATACAGAACAGGGGAAGGGAAGTGCTGGGTAGAGGAGGGCGTGGTCCCTGCCTAGGGCTCTACCTCCACTGACCTAGGTGAGGACAGGCACTTCTGCCTTTGCCCCAAATAATGCATTTTCCAAGACCACCCTGGCCTGCCACACCCCCATCCTGGACCAATAAAAATCTGAGACCCTGGCAAGGCAGAGACAGAAGCTGCTGGACAGCAAGAGGAACCCATCAGCGAAAGAAGACACAAAGGCTGGACGGCAAGAGGACGTCAGGACATCAAGGGGAACATGCTGGGACGTCAAGGGGAGCACGCTGGGATGTCAAGGGGAGCACGCTGGCGGAAGAGCACACTGACAGACACCAGCAGGCCATCATCAACCAGCAGGACAGCAGGGAGTTTGGCTGGGGCAGTCAGAGGAGAGCCCAGGCTGCTGAGGGGCTGGACTCCAGGGGACAGCCACCTCTTTTCTGGCTCCCCCTGCTGAGAGCTACTTCTACCCAATAAAACCTTGCACTCATTCCCCAAGCCCACGTGTGATCCGATTATTGTGGCACACCAAGGCAAGAACTCGGGATACAGAAAGCCCTCTCACCTTGTGACAAGGTGGAGGGTCTAATTGAGCTGGTTAACACAAGCCGCCTATAGACGGCAAAATTAAAAGAGCAAAGCTAAAAGTGCACCCTGTAACTCATACGCACTGGGGCTTTAGGAGCTGTAAACATTCACCCCAGACAATGCCAGGGGGTGGGAGCCCCACAGACACCCCTTTTGTATGCTCCCCTAGAGCTTTGAGCAATGGGTCACTGAAGAAGTGAGCCACACCCCCATCGCATACCCTGCGAGGGAAACAAGGGAACATTTCCTGTTTTACTATCTCCGCTCCTTTTTTTTTTTTTTTTGAGACGGAGTCTTACTCTGTCACCCCGGCTGGAGTGTAGGGCCCCATTTCAGCTCACTGCAACCTCAGCCACCTGTGTTCAAACAAGTCTCCTGCCTCAGCCTCCCAAGTAACTGGGATTACAGGTGCAGACCACCATGCCCGACTAATTTTTAAATTTCTAGTAGAGACAGGTTTCATCATGTTGGCCAGTTTGGTCTCAAACTCCTGAGCTCAAGTGATGGCCTCAGCCTCCCAAAGTGCTAGGATTACCGGTGTGAGCCACCACACCTGGCCATTATCTCCACTCTTAACAGACTCCTGGCTTGATGACCTGGACTCCTAAGGGTGATCCACCTTCAATGCCCCATTCCTACGCTACATATACCTCCCGGAACTCCTTTTCCCTCCTCAGCTGCTTACTCAGACCTTCTGCAATTGCACTTGCCCTGCACCATGCACCAAACCAGAATTAACTGTAGCTGCAGCTGTTTGGTTCTTCTCTCTCCCTTGGATTTTACCTCGAGGGACAGACACACTTCCAAGTCTTAGTGTCTCCTCCCCTTCTGTCCATCTGTAAGTATCTCTAAGCCTGATTGAATCCCACAGAGTGGCACAGGCAATAGTCATGTGTGAATGAACAGTTAAGGCATTTGCTGTTCTGTGTATCCATGCTACAGAAGGAAGAGCCAAAACTTGAATGAGCAGAGAAATTGCCAGACCACATGCAAATTCTCTCCGAGTGAAATATTTTAAAATGAAAAAGACAAAATGCTGTCTAGTTTTACTATTTACCAATTTTACCTTCTGGAACGTGACTATGAAAGTATCCTGCTGGACGTGGTGGTGCACGCCTGTAATCCCAGCACTTTGGGAGACCGAGGCGGGTGGATGACGAAGTCAGGAGTTCAAGACTAGCATGGCAAACATGGTGAAACCCCATCTCTATTAAAAAAGAAAAAGAAAAAAGAAAAAGAAAAAAAGGTATGTACCAGATGGCATCATCTGGAGCTTAAGAAGCTGCACGCAAGTATTGAATTCCTAACAATGGCCAAGAACAAATTAAAGGGGCTGAAGTCCAGGAATGTATTTCACATAGCCAGTGAAAAAAACTTTAAGGCTAAAAACAAAGCAAAACCAGTTACCACTAATCGTAAGAAGATAAACATTATGAATGAAGAAAAAGTTAAGAGTAAATAAAGCTTTTGTAGATGTTCAAAAGGAACTTGCACATTTCTCAAAAGGCCTTTCCCTTGAACCTCTGCAGAAAGAACTGATTCCTCAGCAGCGTCATGAAAGCAAACCAGTTAATATTGACGAAGATACAAAATTAATGGCTCAGTTGTAAAACAGTAGTGATTCCCCACAAAGACCAAGAAATTAAATGTTTTATACAAAAAAAAAAAGAAGAAGAAAGTATCCTTAGGGCGTACACTGTGCAGCTCCCCTTTATGCCAACTTCCTTATAATGTGATTATTCCATATTATTTTATTTAAATCTTTTTTTTTTTTGAGATGGAGTCTCGCTCCATTGCCCAGGCAGGAGTGCAGTGGTGCGATCTCGGCTCAGTACAACCTCCGTCTCCCAGGTTCAAACAATTCTCCTGCCTCAGTCTCCTGAGTAGCTGGGATTACAGGCATACCCCACCACACCCGGCTAATTTTTGTATTTTTAGTAGAGACGGGGTTTCACCATGTTGGTAAGGCTGGTCTTGAACTCCTGACCTCAAGCGATCCACCCACCTCAGCCTCCCAAAGTGCTGGGATTACAGGCGTGAGCCACTGTGACTGGCCATTATTTAAATCATGTTCCTGTTTCTTCAAAGGACCTACTTAGTAGCAGGATATCATAGTGAAAAGAGCACAGGTTGTGTTGTGGTCCCTGCCTCCTTAAAATGTACTAGCTATTTAAACTATGCAAAGCACTAACCTTTGTGGGGTGCAGTTTTCCCATCTGGGACATAGGAATAACATTTCTCTGCCTGCCTTATAAGGTTGTGAAGATTAAAAGATAAAGCCTTTTATGAACTTTAAGCATTACACAAATGTCAGATACAGCTGTTAGAGTTACAATAGTGTTAAAGATATATAAAGTTGCTTTCTTCGACATTGTCACCAAAGATATCTATTTGTAAACCTTCCTGAAAATCACCCTTATACTGTCATTTTATTACAAACCACCTTGTGGAATAGGTTGAAAAGCATTATTGTTTTCATTTTACGGACGAGAAATCAGAGGTTAAGTAAAGGCAAATATGGGATTTTACCCGAGATACTGCTGATAAGCTGTAGAACAAGGGTGAGTTCTGCTTCCCTGGGCTAGGCTTCTTTTGTTCTCTTCACTTGGGGTCTCTCTCTAACCAGCGCTAACCTTCATGCTGTTCCTTTGTCTAATCACCTCTGTGTCAGATGTGGAGCTGAAGCAAGCCCTTGGATGCCAGGCAGGACAGTGAGGAGCTGAACACTAGTGGATGATTGGAGGGCCAGGCTCTACAGAGCAGTGGGCCCAGGCAAATTGCAGGCTGGGAGCAAAGTATAGGGGCCAAGCCAGAGATCAATTACCAAAAGAATTAAAAAATTCTGAGTGGGTAAATATGACCGGCAAGAACAGTATAAACAGATCAGGACTCAGTCAATTGCAGTTGACCAGCTGTAACACATAGGAGTCAGGCTCAGTCACAGAGTGGTCTGGATCAATTTTCTGAGAAGCGTCCTGTTTGTACCCCTTTGACGTTTTGGGCCTTGCTTTTAGGATGTGCCACCCTTGTCTCAGAGGCCTTCCACTCATTTAGTCAGTGTGCATGCATGCGTCAACACAGACTTACTGAGGCTTTATGGAGCCATGAGATGCGTTAGGTGCGAGATGCAATTATGAATAGTCACATATAAAGTTCATGTTCAGAAGCACTTAGTCTGGTGTAGGGTTTTCCATCTGGGCACTACTGACATTTTGCTGAGGGGACTGTCCTGAGCACTGGCAAATGTTTAGGATAGGCCTCTACCCATTAGATACTACTTCCATCTCTCCAGTTGTGACAACCAAAAATATCTGCAGGCATTGACAAATGTCTCCAAGGTGTGCAGGCACAGGAAGACACAGATGACCCAACATTAGGAATCACTGGCCTAGTATTAATAATGATTAACAATTACTAAGCATCTACTAAGTGCCAGGCAGAGTTTGACACAACCAGCCAAAAAGCTGATGATGGAAACTGTTAGCAGGCCCTACTTAAACATTTCACCAGATTCTCCGAGGTTCTCCACTTTCCCCACAACCCATAGCGACCAACTCCAAGGGCACATGGACCATTTGCAACCACGTGCTCTGGTTTGCCTGGGTGCTTCTGCTCAACATGACACATGTTGAGTCGTATGCTTTCGAGAAGAAATTGTTCCCAAACCTGTTGAGCCTATTGTACTTTATGTTATAGTTGTACAATTTAATTAAAGAATACATAAACTGATTAAACCTAAGTGTAAAGAGTTGCTCCTAAGAAAACTAAGTGCAATGCTTTGGAAAGATACAATTTAAAAAATTTTTTCTGTTCAATTAATTATGAATCAGAACAACTGTAAAAAGGCAGAAAAAATTCTTAAAATCTAGAAGATGTAAGGTCTTGCTACACTTTATCATTATTTTTAGAAACGGGGTCTCACTCTATCACCCAGGCTGGAGTGCAGTGACACGATCATAGCTTATTGCAGCCTCAACCTCCTTGGCTCAAGCCATCCTCCCATCTCAGCCTCCTGAGTAGCTGGAACTACAGGCATTCACCATCCTGCGTAGCTTTGTTACACTTTAAAGAATTGTCCGACCTGCCTGGACCCTCGGACCCTTGTCGCTTGAACCCCAAAGCACAACCGAAAAACACAAGGCGATTCAAAAGCTCAGGCTTTATTGGAGAGTCTCCGGGCGGGCTGGACTCGCACAGAAGGGAAGAGCCAGCAACCACGCGCCGGGTTTCTTTGTTCTGTGATTTTTATAGGGGCTAGGGTGCTGGGAGGTGCCGGGAGGTGGGGAGAGCTGATGAGGTAGGCGGTGATTGGTTGGTCAGGCTGTGGGGCGGGAGCCGGGCGGGAAACTAGGGGAGAGCTGATGAGGTAGGCGGTGATTGGTTGGTCAGGCTGTGGGGCGGGAGCCGGGCGGGAAGCTAGGGGAGAGCTGATGAGGTAGGTGATGATTGGTCGGTCAGGCTGCAGGGCGGGAAGCTGGGGGAGAGCTGATAAGGTGAACTGTTGAGCGGGCGTTTGGGTGGGGTAGGAGATTTTTGTGCAAGGGGTTTTTCAGATAAGTTTTTCCTCCAGCTAGGGCCTGGGTGGGGGTTGTTGAGGACCCGTGAGCCCTCCTCCAGACACTTGTGAGTTATGAAACGACTCAGAAACGTTGTAGAAGGCACTTTGTTTTACACATCAGAGGGAAACAGACATGGATTAAGTCTCCTCAGAATTAAGAGGAAATAACCAAGCCTGTAAATAACATCTCTCCGTCTTCTCTGACCTGTTTATAGAATTCGTCCTCCCATTTTGTTTCTCCCTTCCTTGTTTCTGGCTATGGCCTGTGCGTATAACAGTGAAACAGCACTTGTTTTCTGCCGAGAGTTCTCAAGTAATTGGGCTTGATTATTATCACAAGGCAAGGACTTGGAGCTCAGCTTCTTAACAAGCAGACTCACAGAGAAAGCCCTCCCTCAACCTCCTGCCCCCTGTAGCCCATGTTAACAAATCACTTAAACACAGTATACTGCTTAGACTGCTTAGAGAGGGAAATAACTGGGAGGGCCTGAGGGAAGAAAGAAAAAAGTAATCAGGAAGGCTTCATGGAGGAGGTGATATTGAGTTGAGATTTTGAGGAGTGAATAAGAGTACACAATTCAGTTAAACTTTAACAAAAATTCTTAGCCACCCATGATTAAAATAAAGCTAAATCTCTAAAAGAAAGCTAAATCCTAAAAACATGAGAAAACAAGTTTTATATCAGGGATTTAGCTTTTAGGATAAACAGAGGAATTCAGCATATATTTCATCCAGGCCAGGATACTTCCCTCCACTGTGCAATTGGTATTCCTGTTCAGACTTCTGCCCTTTGAGATGCCATAAGATCTCATAGTCCTCATCCATAACAGAGATAAGAAAGTGAAGGCACATTTTGTGGAAAGCTTTTCTAACTTAAGGGGTTAAGACCAAAAAGATTGGCTCCATTCACAGTTAACTAGAAACTTCCATGAACCATAATGCCCCATTCCCCAAGCTGGCTGGCTAATTGAGGTTCTGCTGCATCTGTCTTTTTGTTTTGCTTCCTTCCTTCCTTTTGCTCTCAGGCTCTCTGTCAACTCTGGGTTTCTGTGCTTCTGTCTCTGCAGCAGCCTTTTCTCCTCTCCTCTCCTGCCCTCTCAGTTGTCAGTGCTTGACTCAGCCAGGGCTATGTGGGAATCGGCGGGGCGTGCATCAGTGAGCCGGGGCTCAGAAGGAGACTCACTGTGGATTTACTCTCCCTCGATGGAGAGCCCCCAGCTCCTGCTAGGCTGACCACTCCACGGAAGCTATTTTTGTGGGTGAGGCCCTAATCCTAGGCTCCAGAGTATAAAAAGCAATACACATGGGATGGGTGGTCAGAGAGATTTATGTTTCTCAGGAAGGAGGCTGGAGCTTTGACAAGACACAGCTGGTTGAGGGAGGGAGCTGGAAGATTCAGCCCTGGGGTGAGGAAGAAGAGGAGGAGGGCGCCTTTACAAAGCAGGTGGCTTCACTGTTTCTATAAATGAAAATGGTACATTTTCACTGAACACTGATTATGAAAATGGTTTTTTATTAGGCAGCTGTACCAGCCCATAGGACAGCCCTGGAGGCTCTAGCTGGGGAAATTTCCCTGCAGTTATAAAAATGGTAGGCTGCACCTCGCTGCAGAGCCAAGAGTGTTTGCTATTTCTTTCTGCTCAAGAATGCACAGGCCAGGAACGAGCGCCTGTGGGGGTAGAAGGACAAAAAGAGGCCAGGGCTCTACCTCAAACACTGCCAGGTTCAATGATCCCTGCCATTTGTGTATTTATCTGGGAGTCCTTCATCCTCCTTTTGAAGAGACTGAAAAAGAGACCCAGGTCTTCTGTGTAAGGAAGTTGGGGAGGAAGGTGCTGGAATGAGGCTGGGCTTGCAAAGACACCGACGGGTCTCCTTGCAGCAGAAGTGAATGTAATTGATCTCCCTTCTCTTTAATTAACAGAAAAATGCCTTCTGCAATGGCAGAATGAATAGGGCAGAAGACTGAAGAGTGCTTCACTCCTGAGTAAATCACCTGCCTTCCAGCCTCCTTGCTTTTAGGAAGCTGAAACCCATGCATTGTGGCAGGTTAAGCAGTCCGTTCCACTTGCCAAGGTCCCTGGAAACATGGTGGCCCAAGTGGTGGGGAAATCACAGGGAGAACCCAAACTTCACTGGTCAGGTCCCCACACAAAGCCAGGGTTCCACTGTGGTTTACCAAGGAGGAGTAAATAATAATAGCTACTATTTATTGAGAACATGCTATGTGCCAGGCACGGTGTTACTCATTTAAAACTGTGTTTTCTATTAACTAATTTAATTCTAGCAATTCCATGATGCAGTTTTTATTTTCAGATGAATTCACTAAGACTTGCTTACAGAGACACAACTGGAAAGCAGAAGCGCCAGGATTCAAACCTGGGCCAGTGGGAAGCCTGAATGCTCTTACCCACAGCTGTAGGCTGGCTCCCTTCATGCTGCACTGCTCCCTTCCCAATGTCCCTGCTCCTCCCGCCCTCATTTCACCTGCTCATCCATCTTCCCAGACTTTTCTACAGACATGTGGCATTGCAGTACTGCTCTTGCTACAAATGTCAGATTTCCTTGGTAGGATTTGCTTAGTGTGGGACTTTCTGCTAAGATATATCAGAGATATTATGACTGCGAAAAATGCAGGCAGAAGTTCTCTGCGATCCATCTGCCATGCAATGACAAGGGATGCTTAAAGTCTATCTGGTAGAATTGCCTTCTTTAGAAGCCTGAGAGCACCAGGTGCCCATAAAAGGAGCCAAGACTATCCCATTGAATCTAAGCCCCTCCGAGAGAGCAGTGTCAAGAGGTGCATCATTCAAGAAGCCTCCTGCAGAGTGAAGGCCTCTCCAAAATGTGCATTATGTGAGTTCATTTCAGCCAAGTGAGGAAAATTGATTTCTCAACATGGAAGGATAGTTTTGACAGTAGCCCTGGAAAAAACAACAACAAACTAAAACACTAGGTCTTGGATACTTGATCAAATACATCAACCTGGAGGCTCAACTGGATTCCCCAAGCACAGAGTGCATATGCAGCTTATAAAACTTTTATTCTTCCCCTCAGAAGGACAGTAAGCTGGCAAAAAACCAAATGTTCCCGAAGCAAGCCTCACAGGCGTCTTGCAGTGCGTCCATCCCCCAGGGGGAGCAAAAGGCGAGCATGCTCACTTCCCAGATGGCTGGTTTGGAATGACAGGGGCTGGCTGCTCCCCATACCCTTCGCCAATCAGCTGGCCTTGGCTTGGGGAGCTGGAGTGGAGGCTGCTTCTCTGAGAAATACATTTGCCCTTTGGTTACAAAACATCTTCAAATGATTGATGAACCAGTCTCAGGGAAGAAAGAAATGTCACCAGCACCTGAAATACAGCCACCTTCAGAAAAAATATTTCACCCTTTCTGGAGTCCCCAAGCCACAGGGACATTAATTAGAACAGGAATGAAAGAGGATCAGATTCAGTTGCAGTTGCAGGGATGCGAAGCAGGCGGACAAAGAAGTCATGGTCCCATGTAACAAGATGATAAATTTGCTCACAGTAAACTGTGACATTTGTTTTCTCCTTTGGCTAAGTGCCCCTAGTACTGGATCCAGCCCTCAGCTGGGGCCATAACTCTTTCTCAGCAGATGGTGTCCACTGGCCTTGGGAATCTGGGTGGTGGCTGTCCAGACTGCAGGTGGAAATGTCATAGGCCATGTTGACCTTGGGCACACTCTGGCTCCGGACAGAGGCTGGTTCAGAGTTAGCCTCTCTTGGGGAAGCCACCAGCTTTGTGACCACATATTATTTCACCTCTGCAGGTCTTTGATTCTTCTGATATAAAAGGTAGGAATCAGACTAGGTTTGTTTTGTAAACTAAAAAGAAAATCCTAAGTGTCTCACTGACTGAATGGACCCCCATGTGGCCAAGGGGACTCCAGAGAAGCCTTAAAACTGAGTTCCTGGCCATGATGAGACCGGGGCAGGGTGGGGAGAGGGGGAGGTCAGACATGCCTCATTATTCCCCCTCTCTTTTGTGGTTTAAACACAACTCACCAGCATTCAGGTTAAAATAGAGACCGTAAGATTGACAGAACGGACTCTTTGTGACAATAAGATACCAAATTATACACAGGACCTAAGGCTTTGCGAGGCAAGGGTTAAGTCACGCTCACCTTAAAGAATAAACTGTGGGCCCAGCAGGGCTCATGCCTGTATTCCCAGCAATTTTGGAGGTCAAAGTGGATGCATCACTTGAGGTCAGGAGTTCAAGACCAGCCTGGGCAACATAGCAAAATCGCATCTCTACAAAATTAAAAAAATTAGCCATGCATGGTGGCACACATCTGTAGTCCCAGCTACTCAGGAGGCTGAGGTGGGAGGATCAATTGAGTCAGGGAGGTCGAGGCTGCAGTGAGCCATGATTGTGCCATTGCGCTCTAGCCTGGGTGACAGAGCAAGACTCTGTCGCAGAAAAAAAAAAAAGTATATGTTCTAATTCTAACTGCCACGAGGTTTTTCTTCCCTCTAGCTACTGAATAAGCACTGGCCTCAAGATAAGCAAGATTAAAACAATGACAGCTCATCCAGCTCCACCTCACAGACACTGACTAACTGATCCCCTGTTCTGCCAGCCGAATTGTATCTGTGGTTAAACAAGAGACTGATTTCTGTAACTTTCTCCTGATAGGAAGACCACCAAACATGCACTGGTCCCAGCTGGCTTCCAGCTGGCTTACAGAGGCTATACACTTGAGTGCCATCATGTCCTAAAAAGACCTTTTGACATAGAGGGCCTAGCTGTAATACATCTCAATGTTCAGTCTCCATCCCAAGGTGAACATGGGTCATACACTATATGCATGGTTTTTTTCAAAACCCACATGTCAGGACTACCTTCATGAGTATACATAGCACCTCCTGTAACCTGTTGAATATGTATGTCTAGCCAACCTGATTGGCATAAAGCTCCTACCCTAACTTCTCTTTCTTCCAAGTGCCTGTCTCTGTGGTCATGGCTGGAGGCTGTGCTTCTCAGCCTGTGGGATGGCCACATTGCAGACTATAACACCTTATAAAAAATAAAGTCTCCTTTTCATTCCTTTTTTTTTTTTCCAATTTTTTTAATATGGTTGGGGGCGGGTCTCACTATATTTCCCAGGCTGGTCTTAAACTCCTGGGCTCAAGCAATCTGCCCACCCTGGCCTCCTAAAGTCACCATGCCTGGCCTCCTCTCCTTTTCTAAATGTATAACTTGTGTGTGTGTGTGTGTGTGTGTGTGTGTGTGTGTGTGTGTGTGTGTGTGTGTGTGTGTGTTTTAATAGTTTTCAAATGTTTATTAACAAAATGGAACTCATTTTATAGACATTGTCCCCAATAACATATATAACAAGTATAAGTGGAGTTTCTTCAAGGTTAGCAAGACATAATGGGAAGGAGTTTCAGAATCTGAATTCCAGCTCTGCCACTTACAAGGGGTGTGACCTGGGACAAGTTACTTATCCTCTGAGTCTTCGCTTTCTCATTCATAAAACAGAGATTATAATAATACCTCCTTCATAGAGTTACAGTAAGGATTAATGAGATAATGCATGTATGGTGCCTAGTACAGAAGAGTTGAGTGAGCATTTGCTATCATGATTCAGATTGCAGCAGGGGTGGGGGCCTTGAGTTTCGCACACTCATCCTTCCTTCTCACTTGTGCTCCATGCCTTCTGTCGTGCTGAAGAATCCTTGAGAGACCTCAGGGCGCTGTGCGGTGCAGCTTGAGAACCACTGGGTGAGGAGTATTTCCTGGACTTTCCTCAGGTCAGAGTCACTGAGGAGCTTGCTAAATACCTCAGCAGGGGTGGCTCAGGCCCCAGGGCTCTGTGCTTAACGAGCACACCAAGTGTTTCCTGTCTTCAGGCACTTTGTGGGGAGCTAGGAGGACAATCCTGAAAGTCACTACAGGTCTGATACACCTGGATTTCATCTCTGCCTCAATCAGGGGCAGGACCCATTCCCAGATGATTCCTATGGCCTTGAGGCCCCTGGACCAGGCAGGTGGGGAAATGGCCTGTGCCGGCCTCCAAGGTGCCTGCCCAGTGGCTGGAACAGCTTGGGCTTGTCCTGTCGCTGACCCTCCAGACTCTGGATCCTGGCCTCTCAGGCTGTCCTCTCAGCCTCAGCTGACTTTCCTGGCTCTGAGCATGTGCCTGCCCGGAACTAAGGGCCCTGCTTCACCTCCCGCTCTGGCCTGCCCGGGTCTGTGATTGCCAGCATCCTGGTGGGGCAATTTCACGGGAAGATGGAATCAGTACGTTAGAGTAAGAAATCTAAAGAGATGCTATGATGCTATTTTCTGCCTAATCTGTTTCTCCCCATGGGTCAATTTGGCTGTGCTTTTATTTTGAAATAAAAGAACCTAGGAACAAATGAGCAAACACCTTATTATTAAGAACCATTTGCAGAAAATTCTGTGGAGCAGCTCCAAGGTCACAGCTATCTGTTCTGCCTCATACACAAATCAGCCGACAGGCTGGCAGGATAGGAAATCATAGGATCATAAAAAGTTTGGGCAAAACATAGTACCTTCTTTTCAACTGAATATAAAAGTAAGAGTTCTCTTTGCAACCCAGAGAGAATCTTCAAACTCAGAAAATGTGTGTGTTTAACCGAAATAACGATGGTCACGCTGAGCTGGCTGGGGCGGGCAGGAAAAATCAACAGCAGCCCTGAGACTCATTCCTGGCTCTTTCCTTCTCTTTGATCCCAGATTTTCATTTTTCAAAAAGTGCCATCTGTTCTTCCTGTAACTTTCATGTTGGAGAAAAATAATTTCAATTCTTGAAATTGTGTGACTTCTCCTTCATTCCCCCGTCTGATCCCTCTGTCTGTGCAGATGAGGGAGGGATTCAAGAGGTACGTTTCTATTAATAAGCCTGTGTGACTAACTCCCACCAGGAGAGGATGGGCCTGCGCTGCTGGGCTGTTAAGCAAAATTGTAGGTAAGATACACCATGAGATTTGCTTTAGGTTGCCAGGAGACCTCTCTGTGGTCATGGAAATGCTCTCTATCTCTGTGGCCCAATACTGTAGCCATAGGTGGTTACTGAGCAACTGAAATGCAGCTAGTGTAGCTGAAGACCTGAGGAAGGAGACCCTTAATCCTCTTAAGCTTCTAGGAGCCCTTCCCCCTAGACTTCTACATTGCATTTCAATAGGAGAAGTAAAGGCTGGCAGACCTGGGAGCCACCCTTAATCGCACTCCTGTAGATCGCAGGCATGGTATGGAGGAACCTTTCCAGAAGGCATTGTTTTTACTTAAACACGGTCAAACCCCCACCTAAGTCACGTACTGCACACCTACTTCATGGATCAAGACCCTTTCACATGTAATTTCTAGAGTTGTAAGCCTTTAAAAGGGCAAGGATTTTCTTTGGGGAGCTTGGCCGTTAGGCATCTATGCCTCCGCAGCTCCCGGCCGAATAAATCACCACTTCCCTCCCAGTTCGAGAGGTTTGTTTCACGGCCTTTCCTGCTTCAGAACTATGTGTTTAGATTTATTTCATTTTAAGTAATTTAAATTTAAATATAAGCAGCCAAATAACTAAATAGATGTCACAGTTTAGGGGATTAATTGTGCGTGTGTGTGTGGGGGGGCATCTTGTGTGCATGTGAATGTACACACACACACACACACACACACTAGGTGAGGCTCCAGGGGAGGTGAACAGAGCTGGGATCCTGTAGCAGCAGGCTCTGACCCCCTCCCTCCTCTTCTGGTTTTCACTTGGTCCATGGTCCTTCCACAAACCACCACCAATTGCCCACACACCTCATGAAGCAGTTTCTTCCAGCATATGGCCACAAAGTTGTTTTTTTTACCTTAATGAATGTAGCTTCCTTCTACTGTTGTTATGTGGGCTCTCCTGATTTAACTATAGTCTTCAAGTCTCCTAGCTTAAAAAAATTAGCTACATCTAAAAGGCTAACTTCAGTCCAAACCATTAAGCATTTTATTGAGAAGGAATAGGAGGTCAAGTTTCAGCCCAGAGAGAGAGAGTGCTACCGTCCCTTAGCAATGTCTGCTGTGGCGGCAGGCAAGGGTGAAAAACTGGTGCTCGTATTTGCCAACTCCACAGCCAGTCCTCGCTGTAGCTTTGCTTCACAAGCTAGTGAACTAATTAAATTCATTTATCCAGTCTATTTTGCTGGGCCTACGTGTTTTAATTTATTTTATAGCACGTAGCCTCTGATTTTCTTTCTCTTTTTCCCTGAGTGCTTTCCTACCTAGGGAATCCTTCACCATACCCCACCCCCAGGATCTGTGACATTTTAAAGTCTCTTGGCAAGATACCTCTAAGATATGTAAGTAATTCATATAAGGTTTAATCTTTTGTTAAAGAAACTGTAAACAAAGCCAGGGAGATGTAATTCGGGAAATGGAAAGCAACTCTCCCACGAGTTTACTACTCTAGGCCTAAAGAATGCAAAGCAATCAACTCCTGGTTTTCCCCCACTTGGCATCATCTATGACTTTACATCTTTCAAAAGTGCTTGGTCATCATCTCATCGGATACTCATTTTAAAAAGGGCAAGTCACATTTTCAAGATGAAGAAACAAAGGCTCAGGCTAGACAAATGCTTCGCTCTTGGTCACAAGATCAATTTTATGTTTGGAGCAAGACTCCCAGATAGAATCCAGTAGTAGGGATCATGTCTGGTTGACTGGCAGAGGCCCTGCTAGGAGATGACCTGAATGAAGGTCATTTTTGTCGGAAAGAATGGGGAGAAGGTACATTCCTCTTGGAGGAGAGCATGGTGTCTGTGTCACGTGTTAGCCCTGGAATCAACTCCATGGCTCTGTGTCTAAAACTTACAGAGGGAAGGGCTCCAGAAAGACACTCAAGAAAGGGCTCAGCCACTGTTTCTGAGTGCAGGTAATGAAGTGTGTCCACAGTGCAGGAAGTGGGTGTTCTTCCCAGCTTTGTGTGGAACTGAGGGAGCTTGTTTGCCCCCTCCACCATGTGAGAACTCAGCTGGATGGCATCATCTATGAAGCAGAGACTGAGGTTTCACCAGGCACTCAATCTGTTAGCACTTGAATCTTGAACTTCTGAGACTCCAGAACTGTAAGCAATAAATTTCTGTTGTTGGTAAATTATCCAGTCTCAGATATTTTGTTACAGCAGCCTGAATGGACTAAGACACACAATAATAAACAGAAACATGAAAGTCAGAGATTAATTTTAAAATGTCATCCAAGCTCTTACAAGAGGTTGCTACCTGCTCCTGCTGAGGCTGTGTAATCAGACCTGCAGCATGGCCTGAGGCAGAAGGATGAGAATTAAGGAGAGGATGTGAAGCACAGCACTTCTATAGAATTCCCACTTGCTTGTGGTAATGGTATCTTCTCAAAGAAAAACAAAAACAAACAAACAAGCAAACCTGGATGCCTTAGTAATGGACCAAACAGAGATCCTAGAGGAACCAGCATCCCCAAACTATGTTGTTTGGCTATCAGACTGATGAAAAGTGGGTCACGGTAATGAACACCAGCCTGCACTCAGCTCGTGGCCCTCTGTGCCCAGCTAAGGCCAGGAAGTCTGCCTTCATTGCGTCCAGGGAAGCTTGCCAGGCTCCCAACACAGGATACGCAACAAATACTTGTTAGCTGATTACCTAATTTTAAATTTTCATGCATTTATATTTTTCAAGGCAATTTGGCAAAGGAAATCAAGTAACTATTTTTGGTTTCTCTTTAGGTTACACTTTATTCTGCACAATTTTGAGCCAATACAGTAAGAATATGTAATTACATATGGGATAGTTTTAGCAACTTTGCAGAAGATGAACTTCCTGCCACTGGTATTCAGGTTCTGATGCAGAAGACACGAAAAGAAGGTATTTGAAGTGAATGGTTCACAGTTCCAGACAGTGTACCCCCAATCCATATTGATTTTCTCTCCACCCATTTCCATGTCTTCTCCTTTTTCCTGTGGGGAGGCAGGGCCCAGCAGGATCTGGGGCAGTTTTCCCCTGCCTCATGGTTGCTGCTGTTCTGGAAAATTCTTTTCCTTCTGCATCTCGGTGAATGGAGGAGCAAGGAGAATGACTGTAAGGGTCAGACCAAGCCGTGAGCCTCTGGTGACGATGTCTAGGACCAGGAGGGGAAGAGGAGCTTTTGATTTCCTGCCTCTTGACTCTTCACCCCGCAAAAGAACTGGTCCCGCGTTGACCTAGATGAAACTCCCCAGAAGCAGGAGTGCCCAGGACCTGCAGGCCTGGAAGGCGGTGCCGGCTGCTGCATCCTCAGCCTGTTGGTCTTTTACCCTCTCTCCAAATGTAAAAACTCTTCACTTTCACTTTATCTTGAATTTGTTTTCCTTTTATTTTATAGTGTTTACAATTCTTATGTTATTGTTAGCTTCCCTTACTAACATGTTTTTAACTTTCGCCTCAATGGCTCTTGGTTTTTATTTTAGTCATGTAAAGCTTCATTTTTAGGTTTTTAAACTCTGTTGGAGTCCAGCCATTTATCTTATTTTAAATCTCATTGAGTTGTATCTTGTCTTCAAAAAAAAAAAAAACTCAACGTTCTTTCATTGGGATTTAACTCTTCTTCTGACTTCCTAAATTAAAAATTTCTTAAATTGTATTTTTTGAACTTGAGGCCTTTTGTTTCTCACATTTTAAAAAACAAACTTATTTTAGGCTTTTTTTCTTCCTTTTTTATATTGAAATTTTAAACAAACTTGCTTATTTGAAAGACTTTTTTTTTTTTTTTTTTTTGACAGTCTTGCTGTCTTGCCCAGGCTGGAGTGCAGTGGCCCGACCTCAGCTCATTATGACCACCACCTCCCGTGTTCAAGCGATTCTCCTCCCTCAGCCTCCTGAGTAGCTGTAATTACAGGCACCTGCCACCACACCCAGCTAATCTTTGTATTTTTAGTAGAGATGGAATTTCACCATCTTTGCCAGGCTGATCTCGAACTCCTGACCTCGTGATCCACCTGCATTGGCCTCCCAAAGTGCTGGGATTACAGGCATGAGCCACTGCGCCCAGCCAAAAGCTTATTTTTAAATGTCTTTTCTTGTTTAAAATGTTTGGCCTTCAGTCCATCTTAACCTTTTAGTTTTCTTTGATTATAGGATTTAAATCTTCTTTATTACCTTTGAGTTCTTCTTATTTATTAATTTTTTAAACGTTCCATGATGTGTCTTTCAAATGAAATGGTGGGTGGAAGGTGCAGCCCCTGCAGTGTTGGTAGTGGGGAAGCCCCATCACAGAAGGCCACTTTCCCTCCAGCTGCCCCTACAGGCTCCCCCCATTCTAACACAGAGACCAACCCCATTCGGGAGGTTTCACTAAGTTCCCCTCCGCAGCTGTCTGGAGAGACTCTCAGGTAATTCCCCCATCCTGCCCCCAGGCAGTACATCTCATTGTACAGATGGAACTTCAGGAAAAAGAAGCCCAGGGGCCCCCATTCTGCCTCTCCTGTGAGAATCTATGGGACATGGGATTGTGTCTGACTCAACTTCCCCAATCTTCTCTGCTCTGCCGGGGTTGAATGAAATGCCTGGGTCAATTCCCAGAGCCCTACTGGACTGATAAGAGGCTGACCCTTGGAAAGTTCGCTCCAAATCTCCTCTGAGTCCCCTTGAAGGAAGCCCCAGGGAAGGTTGTCGTCTCCCTGAGGGGATCTGCCCCACAATTGCAAATCAAACACTGCACTCCACTCTACTTCAAGAAAGACCCTCTTCCTTAGACCTGGAGACCTTAGAGACTGGCTGTTCTAACTGCCCTTCTTTCTTGTCTAAATCCACTGCACTGTTCTGGCAGTGACCCTTGGGAATTCTTCTCGGGCTCTTTTACCAGTGAACCCTACCCTGGTGCATTACCTGGTTCAGAAAGCCTGTAAGCCCTCTTAGTGCTAGAAACTGTTTAAACATAAACTGCCACAGTTTGAGGGAGCTTAGCCCATCTGTGAGCCACCTAACCCGGAATAGCCCAACCAATTCTACTCTAAAACACTTGGCCTGAAGCCCCCAAGAGGATCTCTGCACTAGTGGAGAAGCGGTAAAGAACAAGTTGTGATCTGGGCATATTAAGCCCCTGGAATTTTCTGCTTAACATGGGTAGAAGTCATCCTGCTGAGAGATGTCCACAGGCTCCATTTTGTTTGGATACGTTATTCTCTGGAGAGCCAAGAGTTGAAAAAGATTTTTTTTCTCCACTAAACACCCAGGTTTGGATTTGCCACAGTCCAGTCTGCTTCTGCCCATGGTTCTGAGGTGCTCCTCCCCAGCAGAGTCCCTACCTATCACCAAGGAGTGAGCAGATGGGTCGGAATGGGAATGGGATCCGCGGAACCGGTGCCATAAGGAGCTCTCAACAGAAATGAGATCTGTCTTTCCTCCAGGGTAGTTGCTGCTTAAGATGCGCTGCGTGGCACCATCCAACCCAGGCCTGCACCTCCCCTCGCCGCCTCTAGAGGGCTCGTTGGAGACCAAGACACAGCACAGCACCCACATCGGTGATGCTCCTTGGCCTCCAGAGGAAGCAGGTCCTTCCAATCCTGAACAGTGGGATAGAGAAGGGGGTGCGGGGACGAACAAGACCAGCATGCTCCTGGCATCTCCAGACACGCTGTGCTTGCCGCTGCCTGGGCAGTGCTCGCCCCGCGGTGCCTCCTTGCGCCGGGGAAGCCCTGGGTGTGGACAGAAGGGAGGCTGTTGGTGGGCGCTTCTTTGCCTGACTTTCGCTGTGGACCATTTAGGATTGTCTCTCACCTCGGCAAAACCGCTCTCCGCCTCCGCCAGCCTAGCCTCGCAGGCACTGCATGGTACTGTCTGGGGTCTGGTGGCAGAGCGTGGTGGCAACAGTGAGCATGCCCCTGTCCTCTGTGCTTGTTCATTTTCTTCCAGGACGCTCTGGACTGGACTTACAGGAAGGAGGGTTGACAAGGAGCAGCAGGATAAGCATTAAGGATGGACGATCTTTGAATCTGTGAAAAGACTAGCCACCTTATAACAGAGCCCTGTCATATTCAGAGTGGCCGACTGTGCTGAGAGACAATTCTCAGCACAATTGCCTAAGAGAATTCTCAGGCAATACTGATAAGAAATAGGCCCCTGACTCACTCTGCCCTGGAAGGCTGAAGGAATTACTAGCTTGGTGGTGTAGGAGAGACACTGAGATTGCAAATCCCAGGGAGTCAACCTACCAGCTGGATAACTTATTTGAGGGACAGTATAGACATAGGAAGTCAAGAGCTTTAAAAAAGCTAATATGCTCAAGTGGAGGATCTGTTACGAAAGGGGAGGAAATCGTATTTGGAGCATGATTTAGACACAAGGAAATTTGTCTATAATACTAAAATAAAGCAAAACAACTTAAATGCCAAGGAGTAGAGATGAGTTGAGTGCATTCTAGTATATTCAGGTGATGAGACATTTGAGTTATACATACATCGAGTCTTCAGTACTTATTGACACAGGAAGATGCCCTAGTATAATAGCTATCTTTTTTTAAAAAATTAAATTTACCATTTTTTTTATTTCTAAGATATTAACAGCTCAGAGAGGCACTAGATGCTTAACAAAAGTCTTTTAGGAAGAAATAATAGAACATCAAACATGTATCAATTGTAAATCCCATCCTGATTTAAGAAACATGATATAGTAAGAGATATGTGCCTTAGAATAGAAAAAAATATGCATATCTTATAATTTTTATTTTATTCTTTTACTTTTTTGTATTTCCCAAACCTTTAACAGTACATCTGACTGGGTTGGGAGAAATGCCTGTATTCAAGTCTGATGTTTCCTGCCCTGGGAGGTAACACTGAGGTTTTTCTAGGCCCCCAACTCACTCTGCCCTGGGAGGTTGAAGGAGCTACTAGCTTGGTGGTGTAGGAGAGACACTGGGATTGCCCAAATCCCGCCACTCCCTTCCTCCAAGGAGTCAGTCTACCAGCCAAGAACAAATCTTCTGGGTTGTCCTAGCGCATGGTAGGATTACAGGGTGGGGCCCTGCCCTGTGGGAGAAGGGGAGGGTTGGAGGGGCTGTTGTTTGAGGGGTGAAATTCCTTTCTGGAGTTCAATGTTAGGAAGCCCCCACGCCTGCAAATACAAACCCCATTCTGCAATATCAGCTTTATTAGGGAACTGGTCGTATTTACTTTGCCAAATGCCTCCTTTTTGATCTATTTCTCAGTACAAAACCCAGGCATAGAAGATGCTATTTATTGAACTCCCTGAAAACTTCCAACAAACAGGTTGAATTTTATACTTAGAAAAAAACAGTAGCATGAAGAAGCAATCTAGTAAATCATAGCCAGGCCCCTTGGGGCCTGCTCCCAGCAGGATGAGCTCTGCATGGGCTCCGGGGATAGGAGAGGGGCTGGGACATTCAGGACCAGTCCCTTTGGAGACCAGAGAACAAGCAGTAGTCCCTAGGCAGGGCTGTCCCCTCTCTCTCTGTACTCCAGCATCTCAGTTACAAGATGTCACTGAGAGAAGAGCCTGCTTTTTCTTCTCCTTGCGGCATCTCTTGGTTGCTAAGCAGATCCCTTGGGTAACTATGTGGGCATAAAACCTTTGCAGAACTGCCAGGAATCTGCTTCACCCAATTGTCAAAGTGAAAAATGAAATCATTCCTCTCACCTGTCACTACTTTGCACAAAGCTTCCATTATTGAATGGTGATGGCCCCGAATGTTATTCTCACCTACTTGTGGGAATATAAATGAGTTTTACATATTTTACCCCCGAGAAAGTAGGAGGGGAAGAAGGGGGTGTTGGGACTCTCAAACTCATACTCCTGTGAGTCAATAATTGGGGAGAAGCGGGTGGAACAAATCAGCAGTGCCCTCCGTCCTTGGCAAAATGGTGCCTCACACAGGTGAAGACTGACCTGCTTTAGCATAAGCTTTCCTTAGGCTCAGAGGTGTCTGTGAACCTCTCTGATGCCAGCCTACTGAAGCAGAATCTTTGGGGGTGAAGCCAAGGAATTCTGTGTGTTAAAGAAATTTCTTGGATGAGTCTCATACACTGGTTAAGTCTTTTTTTTTTTTTTTTGAGACAGAATCTCGCTCTGTCATCAGGCGCCAGGCTGGAGTGCAGTGGCGTGATCTCTGCTCACTGCAACCTCCACCTCCCGGGTTCAAGCAATTCTCCTTCCTCAGCCTCCTGAGTAACTGGGACTACAGGTGCACGCCACCATGTCCAGCTAATTTTTTATTTTTAGTAGAGACAGGGTTTCACCATGTTGGCCAGGATGGTCTCAATCTCTTGACCTCATGATCTGCCCCCCTCGGCTTCCCAAAGTGCTGGGATTACAGGTGTGAGCCACCGCACCAGGCGGATAAGTCTTAATGCAAACTATATACATTAAAGTTTGAAAACCACTGATTTCTGTAACATAAATTTGCATATGAATAAGTGCAACAAAATATTATAGGTGTTATGATAAGTGTGCAAGAAGGAGTGAGACATCATCATAGAGCTGATTGGTTTTAACTGGGAGTATGAGGAAAGTCTTTTTTTTTTTTTTTTTTTTTACATATAGAGATGGAGTTTTGCTATGTTGACCAGGTTGGTTTCGAACTCCTGACCTCAAGTTATCCTCCCATTTTGACCACCCGAAGTGCTGGGAGCCACTGGGCCTGGCCTGCTTTGAACCTCCAGCATTGAGGTGATGTTCTCTTAAGCAGAGAAGGAAGAGGAGAAGGACATTCTAGGCAGAAGACACAGAGATGAAGCTGGCCTGATGAGCCAAGGTCAGAAGGAATCATAAAAGCTTGAATGTCTGTGTTAGGAGGGGAGCTACCAGAGAGAAGGACAGAGAAGAGGACAGGGAGGCTTAGAGTTTAGAATCTATGCTGTGGTCAGTGAGTGTTTACCAAAAGTGTTTAGCAAGAGAGTGATGTGATCAGACCGTATTTCAGAAAGGTCACTCTGAGGCATAGTGTGGAAGATGGAGACTGGAAGAGGCAGGAAGACAGCTGAAGGCTCTCATAGCACCCCAAGCTAGGCCCGGGCTAGAGATTAGGTTGGCAGGGTGAAGGCCCTTGTCTTCCTTGGCCCTGATCCATTCTGCCTCTGGTACATAGTGCCAAGCTTGCATGTCACAGCACTGTTCAACTAGCATAGCTATCTATTTTTAAAAATTTAAATGTATGAAACTTTTGATTAAGCACCATATTATCTTTTTCTTTTTTGTCTTCCTCCTTTCTCTTCCCTCCTTCTTCCTTCTTTCCTTTTCTCTCTTTCCTTCTTCTTTCTCTCTCCTTTCTTTTTCTCTTTCTTTTCTTTCTTACTTTTTCTTTTTCTCTTTTTCTTTCTCTTTTTCTCTCTCTTTCTTTCTCTCTTTTTCTTTCTTTCTCCTTCCTTCCTTCTGTTTTTCCTCCTTCTCCTCCCTCTCTCTCTCTTTCTTTCTCTTTCTTTTCCTCCCTCCCTCCCTCCCACCCACCTTCCTCCCTCCCTTCCCTCCTTCCTTCCTTCCTTCCTTCCTTCCTTCCTTCCTTCCTTCCCTCCTTCCTTCCTTCTTTCCTTCTTTTCTCACTCTACTGCCCAGGCTGGGGTGCATTGGTATGATCACAGCCCACTGCAGCTTTGAACTCCTGGTCTCAAGCAATCTTCCCACCTTGGCCTCCCAAAGTGCTTAAATTACAGGCCTGGACCACTACTCAGGGCCATTATTTATTTCAAAAGAGTTTAAAACACATTTAAAACAATCTCTGGCTGGGTGTGGTAGCTCTCACCTGCAATCCCAGCATTTTGGGAGGCCTAGACAGGTGGATCTCTTGAGATCAGGAGTTTGAGACCAGCCTGGCCCACATGGAGGGACCCCATCTCTACCAAAAATACAAAAATTAGCCGGGCGTGGTGATGTGCTCCTATAATCCCAGCTGCTCAGAGGCTGAGGAAGGAGAATCATTTGAACCCAGGAGGCAGAGGTTGCAGTGAGCCAAGATCACACCACCGCACTCCAGCCTGGGTGGAGTGAGCAAGACACCATCTCAAACAAAACAAAAATCCTATGAAACAAGCTGTGGTCTAGGGCAAGATAATGAACCTGGTGCTTCTCACACAGAGATCTGATGGCGCCAAATGTTATATAAGACCATGAGATTTTTAAAAAGTGTATCTTCTGGGAGAATACAATTTATTTGAAGACTGGGAGCACTGTCTCTTTTTTTAGTTCAAATACAAACATATTATACTTTGGTAGATTGGTACAGCCCATGGCTCATTTTTCTCAACTGTTGACCATCTATAAAACACGGGGGTGGGTTCTGCCATCTCTGAGGTCTTTTCATACCCCACTCTGCAATGACTTTTTTCCCCTAACTAGCCAATATCCTCATGGTTCCTCTCTAGATTTTAGAGAGAGGTCATTTTTTCTATTTCTGTAAGGTCACCCTCCTTAATTCATATTCCTGCTGTTGGCAGCTTTTTGCCCAGTTCTCAGACCCTTTTAGCCCAAGGTGGAGGCTCTCGGTCTCTGCCCCTGCAGTTCTTGCTCAGCCAGCAGATTCCCCTGCCCTCCCTCCATCTATCTTCTCTAGGCCTTATCACCTTCCTCGTCCCCAGTTTAAAAAGGGGGGAGGCAGGGGGGAGGCAATAAAAACAGAGTAGCCCTTTGCTACTCTGTCTGAGAAGGGAGACTTCCACCCTCCGTGTGACTTTTCCTTCAATGATTGCTAGTTTGACATTTTTTCCCTTCATTCTGAGAAGTCCCTCTTGAACCCTCTCACTTGGAGTTTGAATTATTTTGCATTCAATGACTTTTCAGCTTTTGATTTAACATTTAACAACTTTGCCTGTCAGCCTCTCTTCCTTTTCTTCCAAAATGCTATAAGAGAGTTTCCTACACTTAAAGTCATATCATCACTTAGAGTGGAATTTTGCTGAAACTTGAACAGAAATGTGTCTGGTTTCATCAAGCAAGAGAGGTAGGAATAGAAGCTTAATGTTGCATGTTGCTAAGTGAGTTTGTGATTTGAACTTTACCAGCCCATTGACCTAGTCTCACACCCCCCACACACACACACATACACACCCACACACACCCCACTCTTAAAGATTGTATTTTTAGGGGTTGTGGTTAGTAATTGGAAAGTTTTGTCATGAATAGAACACAAGTTTAAGACAGAAAACAAAGGATAGAGACAAGTAAATGTATCTCTCAATGGAGAAGAGGCCCCAGCAGGGTCTGGGGATCACTATAGAACAACACTTATTTAAAAATCTGAAAATTAAATCTACAGGAGGGAGTACCCAGGGAAATCTCTGGTTCTGAAAACAAGAAAATCTCCCATTTTCAGAAGTCTTTTCGGATAATTAAATGCTAATTTGATCAGGGCAAACCACAGAATACTCTCTCAAAGACAGGTGAATGGGCAAAATCCTTGGAAAAAAAAAATCAGTGTGAAAAGGGTTCAGTTAAATAATTAGGGAGAAAGAATTTAAATTATACTTATACATAATAATATCTGAGTTTTCTATTATGTCCTAAGATGTGTACAACATCATTGTACTCAACATCATGAACCATCAGGGAACTGTAAATTAAAACCACAGTGAGATACCTCAATGCATCCGCCAGAATAGCTAATATGGAACCTAGGACTCATTGTACATTTATTGAAGAAATTAACCTGGGATAATTGCTGGGACCAAAACTAGAGTGAATGGCTTAACATATTTTGGAAGGATATTGGAAGGCAAACTGCACTTGTGTCAATGATAATGACAATAGTAAGAGGAAGAGAAGCTACTTTTTGTGCTCACTCACGTGCCAAGCACTGTGCCTTACATCCATGCACACACATTGTCTACACACACACACATTACACACCCAAAGAAAACACATCAGAAATAGAAGCAATGTAATAAAGAACCACTAAAATAATTATCAAGTTTCTCGATAGAGAAAATGTTAGAAAAAAAATCAAGACTTCTCAGTCTATAGAGACAAAGGTTAGATAGGGTTTCAATTAAAATTTTTAAAAAGTTTGGCCAGGTGCAGTGGCTCACGCCTGTAATTCCAGCAATTTGGGAGGCCAAGGTGGGTGGATCATGAGGTCAGGAGTTCAAGACCAGCCTGGCCAAGAGGTGAAACCCTATCTCTACTAAAAATATAAAAATTAGTTGGGCATGGTGGTGGGCGCCTGTAATCGCAGCTACTCAGGAGGCTGAGGCAGGAGAATCACTTGAGCCCGGGAGGTGGAGGTTGCAGTGAGCCAAGATTGCGCCACTGCACTCCAGCCTGGTGACAGAGCAATTCTCCATCTAAGGAAAAAAAAAAAAAAAAAGAGTTTGAGGCCAGGACAGTGGCTCATGCCTGTAATCTCAGCACTTTGGGAGGCTGAGGCAGGAGGACTTCTTGAAGCCAGGAGTTTGATACTGCCCTGTACAACATAGTGAGACCCCATCTCTATAAATAAAATCAATTAACTAGGCATGGTGGCTCATGCCTATAGTCCGAACTACTCAGGAGGCTGAGGTGGGAGGATTTCCTGAGCCTAGAAGGTCAAGGCTGGAGTGTGGTATGTCATGCCACTGCATTCCAACCCTGGGGGACAGAGTGAGATCCCATCTCTCAAAAAAAAAAAGTTTCATAGGCTTTTTTATAAAAAATAATTAGAGGAACTCATTTCAAACATTATAAAGTAATTAAGTTAAATAAACTATGTGTATAAAGTTTAAAAGTAATTAAAATTGTGTGGTACTGGCACAAAGATAGTCATATAGATTAATGGAACAGAATGGGGAATCCATACATATATGGTCAATTGACTTTCAACAGAGATGCCAAGACATTTTCAATGGAAAAGGATAATCTTTCCAACAAATGATGCTGAAAAAACTGGGTAGTTATATGATAAAAAGAAAGGAACCTCAACATTTATCTCACACTGTATACAAAAATTAACTCAGAACGGATCATAGACTCAATGTAAGAACTAAAATTATACAATTTCTAGAAGAAAACACCAGAGAATGTCTTAGTAACTTTGGATTATTAAATGGGATATAAGTAGGAACTATTAAAGAAAAAATTAATAAACTGGATTTCAACAGACTAAAAAACTTTTGCTCTTGAAAAGATATTGTATGCCTGGGCACAGTGGCTCATGCCTGCAATCCCAGCACTTTGAGGGCTGAAGCGGGTGATTGCTCGAGCCCAAGTGTTCAAGGCCAGCTTGAGCAACATGGCAAAACCCCGTCTCTGCAAAAAAAAAAAAATACAAAACCCAGCTGAGTGTGGTGGTGCATGTCTGTAGTCCCAGCTACTTGGGAGGCTGACACAGGAGGATCACTTGAACCTGGGGGATGAAGGCTGCAGCGAACCGAGATCACGCCATTGCACTCCAGCCTGGACAACAGAGTGAGACCCTGTCTCAAAAAAAAAAAAAAAAGATACTCTTTTGAAAATGAAAAAAAACAAGCAACAGATTAGAAAACAATATTTGAAAAACATATCTTGGACAGAGGACTTGTATCTAGAATACATAAAAGGAACTCTTACAAGTCAATGATAGCCAAACAATCCAGTTTAAAAATGAACACTTCACCAAAAAAAACAAAAAGAGCAAATGGCATATGAAAAGATTATCAACATCATTAATCATCAGGGAAAAGCAAATTTAAACTATACATCTACACATCCACTAGAATTTCTAAAATACAAAGACTACTGGCAAAGTCAAATGTTGGTGAGAATATGGAAAACCTGGAGCTCTCATGTACTGCTAGTGGGAATCTTAAATAGTTTAACCACTTTGGAAAATTTGGCAGGTTCCTTAAAACGTTAATCACACATCTATCACATAATCCAGACATTCTGCTCTTAGGTATTTACTCAGGAGAAATGAAGTCATCTGTCTATTCATAGCTTTGTACATGAATGTTAATAGCAGCTTATTTGTAATAGCCCAAAACTAAAAGCAAGGTAAATGCTCATCAACAAATAAACAAATTGTGGTATAGCCACACAATGGAATATTTCTCAGCAATGAACAGGAATGAACTATTGGTAGACACAATGCCATGGATGACATCTCCAAGGAATGAAAGAAACTAGATCCCAAAAAAGAGGACATATTGTATGATTCTGTTTATATTAAATGATAGAGAATGCAAACTAATCTATAGTGATAGAGGGCAGATCAGTGTTGATTGGGGAAAATTGTATAGGCAGTGGGGATTGATTATAAAGAGGCACAAGGAAACTTTTAGGGTGATGGATATGTTTACTATCTTAATTGTGGTGATAGTTTTACAGATATATGTCAAAACTCATCAAACTGTAAGTATGTGCAGTTTATTATGTGTTAATTATACCTCAATAACGTAAAATGCAAAACAACAGTGGGAACCTTTTGAAGCTTCGAATAGGTGGCCCTTTGGACAAATGAATTCCTATGTATTTCATAGCTGATAATAAACCAAGAGAATTCTTTACATCCAGGCTAAAACTGTAAGTCCTTCAGGGATCTGAATTAGTGCATGTTTGCTATTAAGGAGAACTTGAGACTATTACACCTTCTGTCTTCACCCACCATCCTCACTCATGCCATGAAGGACAACAATGCCCCCACGACAGTGACTGTGACTGCTGCTAAAGACAGAATATTGAGTGAGATGGACAAAGGTCCTCACACAAGAGGCATTTATTGTGGTTTTGGTGATTTTTAGCTCATTGTGGTAGATAACTTTTGCATATGGTTCATATGCCAAAGACTTATCTTTCTATAAGTTATATCCCAGAGATACTACAAATCAAAAAATAAGCTGCATTTGTCATGCTGAATTGCAGCCAACCTCCCAGCAATCTGCTGTGCACTCTCAAAAGGCCATCTCCCTAAATCTTGTTTTAGACATGAGAATCAATGATGTTAATGAAATCACTCCTGTTTGTGGGGTCAGCATTTTCCAGGTCTACTCTAAGACACAGTTAAGGTAGAAGCAGCACAAGAACAGAGCACTTGGAGGAAATGGGGAAACTCAAGATCTGGCCCCAGCTTTGGGACTGGCCAGCGGCTGGACCAACTTCAATCACATGTTCTTCCAAAAACATCTTTCAAGGATGCTTTTCCATCACCTATAAAATGGATGAGATCTGTGAGTTCTTGAATCATCTGAACGCTTGAGAATAAAGATGTTATATACATGTAGGTAGAACCTGATATAATTTGCCCTCCAAACCAGAACACTTTGAAAGCACTATTCATATGTAGACTGGGTAACAGGTGTATTAGTCTGTTTTCACACTGCTAATAAAAATATACCTGGGACTGGGTAATTTATAAAAGAAAGAGGTTTAATGGACTCACAGTTCCACGTGGCTGGGGAGGCCTCACAATCACAGCAGAAGGCAAAAGTACATGTTACGTGGCAGCAGGAAAGAAAGAATGAGAGCCAAGTGAAAGGGGAAACCCCTTATAAAACCATCACATCTTGTGAGACTTATTCACTACTATGAGAATAGTATGAGGGAACTGCCCCCATGATTCAGGTTATCTCCCACTCAGGTTAACTCCCACAACATGTGGGAGTTAGGTGAGCTACAATTGAAGATGAGATTGGGTGAGGACACAGCCAACCATATCAACAGGTATATACAAAGACTATCATGGGCAAACTAGGATAAATGATCAGTCTGAGAAAGACTAAAATGAGTGCCAGAGTTTGTATGTTGGGGATGTGATTCTGCACCACCAATGTGAGCTAGGGCGTGGTTTTCAAATGCTAGTCCAAAGACTGGAAGAAACTTCCATCAGCCTATGGCAAAAACAGAAAACTGAGGGTGTGAAATGTTATTTTTTTAAAAAAAATAAAAATAAATACCAGAATAATAGTTGAAGACTCCAAATACTCTGATATAGTTTGGCTGTGTCCTCACCCAAATCTCATCTCATCTTGAATTAGCTCCCATAATCCCCACGTGTCATGGGAGGGACCTGGTGGGGGGTAATTTAATCATGGGGGTGGTTTTTCCCATGCTGTTCTCATGATAGTGAATAAGTCTCAGGAGGTCTGATGGTTTTATAAAGGGCAGTTCCCCTGCACATGCTCTCTTGCCTGCCACCATGTAAGATGTGCCTTTGCTCCTCCTTTGCCTTCTGCCATGATTGTGAGGCCTCTCCAGCTATGTGAAACTGTGAGTCCATTAAACCTCTTTTTTGTTATAAATTACCCAGCCTCAGGTATTTCTTCATAGCAGTATGAAAATGGACTAATACATACTCCTTCTGGGAGTTATTTCTCTCCTTCTTTCTCAGAGCTTATCATTATCCTGAATTTGTATTTATTGTTCCCTTGTTTTTCTTGATAGCTTTACAAAACATTGTTTAGTATTATACACTTTTTAAACATTATGTAAATGGAATCATTCAGTATGTATTCTTCTATAGCCTTTCTTGCCGAAGATTTTTAGTTTTCAAAAGATAGACACATTGATTGATTTTCAGCCTGTTGTTGCTGTTTCTTCCTTTTTGGTACTCAATAATATTCTGCTGTACCACTATCCCATAGTTTATGCGTTGTTGTCCTATTGGTGGACACTTAGGTTGTTTTCTGCAAACATTCTTACACATTTTCCTGGTACACGTGATTCGTTTCTCTAACAGTGGATCCAAGAGTGGAACTGCTGGTCATAGAGTATGCACGTTTTCAGATTACTAGGGATAGCCATATTACTCTCTAAAGTTGTATCATTTTATATTCCTCTCAGCAGTGTAAAACAGCTTCTCTTGCACCACATCCTTGCAAATATTTGACATTATCAGACTTTTTTATGTTTGTCAGGTAAGTTTAAAATTGTTTCTCATCTTAATTGAGTGATCAAAGTTAACATCAATAATGGAACAAAATCAAAATTGTGTGCCACTTTATGGAATGCATTAGGAAGAATACAGCATTGCTTTTGCAATATTCCTATCAAAAACGAAATAACTTGAATTCAATTATATGAAGAAATAAGAGAAATCCAAATACAAAATGAATGAATCTATAAAATAACTTGCTTAAAAGGGTCAGATTATCAAAGTCAATTCTACTGGACTAAGGTAGGATTTTTTTAAAAAGATTATAAGCCTGAACGGTGGCTCATGCCTGTAATCCCAGAACTTTCAGAGGCAGGTGGATCACCTGAGGTCAGGAATTCGAGACCAACCTGGCCAACATGGCAAAATCCTGTCACTACTAAAAATACAAAAATTAGTTGGGCACAATGGCAGGTGCCTGTAATCGAAGCTACTCAGGAGGCTGAGGCAGAAGAATCACCTAAACCCGGAGAGCAGAGGTTGCAGTGAGCCGAGATTATGCCACTGCACTCCAGCCTGGGCAACAGAGCAAGATTTCATCTCTAAATAAATAAAAGATTATCAAAGTCAAGAAGAAATTGGGAATTGTTCCAGGTTGAGAAAAACTAAAGAGACATAACTAAATGTAATGTATGATTCAGAACTGTATTCTTGTGTTATAAATGACATTATTGGGACAATTAATGAAACTTGAATGGGAATCAGAGCATTAGATGATAGTAACATATTAATATTCATTTAATAATTTTGGTGGCTGTATTGTGGTTATAAAGGAAAATAAATGTTCCTGCTTGGATTAAGTATAAATGAGAACTTCGTGGGATCTAATTTTTTTTCCAGATAGATAAATGTCCTAGTACTGTTTATTGAATAGGCCATCCTTTCCTACTGACATCAGTTCTGCTTTCTATCATATTTCAAGTTTCCATAGTAGGTCAATTTCTGGGCAGTTGATTCCATTCCACTGGTCCATCTATCTGTC
The DNA here is from genome assembly GCA_963574635.1 of Cheracebus regulus. Classification (NCBI taxonomy): domain Eukaryota; kingdom Metazoa; phylum Chordata; class Mammalia; order Primates; family Pitheciidae; genus Cheracebus; species Cheracebus regulus. The sequence continues at coordinate 93,290 of CAUYQU010081616.1, forward strand.
CCTGAGCCAAAAGCTCATTTTCATTTTTCTTGAAGAACATTTTGATGTAAGAAAAATTAAAAGCCACTTATAATCCATTTGTATCATGATGGAGCCACCAGGTCTCAAAATTGCTGCCCCCACCCCAAGCCTCGGCTCCTGCTCGCAACTTTCTTGACTGTGATGGCCCCATTGCTTGGTTCCAGACCTCCTTCAGGACATTTGATGCTTGGAAATAAAATGTTACAGTTATTTTCTCAGCATCTCTGGAAATAAATAACTGGTTGCCCTCCATTAAAAACATTGCTGAGCAATCTGGGAAGCATGGTGGCGAGGCCTCTCCACATGGGAGCTGATGTGCCCTGGGGCACAGACGAGGCACTTGCTCCAGGGGCTCCCTGAAAGCCCAAGGCAGTGGCTCTGAAACCACTCAAAGTGTGGCCTCCTGACCAGCTGCATCTGCATCTCAGCATCGTTTGGGAACTTGTCAGAAATGCAACTTCTCAGCACACATCCCAGACCTGCTGAATTCTGATAATTCTGATGTATGAAAATTCTAAGAACCTCTGGCCTAAGGGTCATCATCATAGAGATGATCTCTAAACCTTTGGTAACTACGTGTGGTCTACTGTATTATTTTTCACAAACATTCCACGCTGCGCTCTAGGGGAGGATTATCTGTCCCCACTCCGATGACAGCAGATTTGGCCGTATGACTTATTTTGGTCAATGGAATCTAAGCAGAAGAGCCTTGTATCACTTCCAAACAGAAGTTTTAAGATACAATGAGTGGTTCACTGCATTATCCACTGCCCTCCCCCAATTCCTGCCTCCTGCCATCACTTTGCAAGAGATGGTGATGTTCCAGATGGAGCCTGCTCTAACAGCATGGGTCCCAGAGTAAGGATGACATGGAACAGAGCCACAGCCAACCCACAAGGGACATATGGCAAAAGTAAGAAAGTAGCCTTTGGTCTGTAAGCTATTGAGCTCTCCAGGGTTTTGTTGTTGAAGTATAACCTACCCTATCCTAACTAAAGAAATAGGGATATTTTTTTCTCCAATATACTTTAAATAGAACCAATTAGCTCTTGTTGGTATCACTGAAATCAAAAGCAGTGGGACTGGTCCTACAGGGTGGGGTGTCTCGTATCATAAGAAGATGCTGGGCCTATGTCTTGGCCCCTCCCTGGGCACGTGACTAGATATAACCCCATCTAGTCAAGGCACAGTCTAGACAAGTCACCATTATCCCCCACACCAATGTCATGTCCAGGAGCTGAGAATCATCTGTGAGATGTCTTACCAGAGGAGAATAAGATAATAGAAGAGTGCGGGTCTGTGTCTGTGCTGCTTACTCCCAACAGGCTCTGGCTGATAAGCCTCAGTGTCAAGAACTCCAGGCAATTGAGGGGACTCAGATATTTAGGAAGAGAGAGACAGACAGAGAGAGAGAAGAAAGAAAGAGAGAAAGAAAGATGGAAGGGAGGGAGGGAGGCAGGGAGGGAGGGAGGAAGGGAGGAGGTAAAGAAAGAGAGAGAGAAGGGAAAGGAAGGAGGAAGGAAGGAGGGAGGGCAGGAGGGAGGGAAGGAAAGAAGGAAAGAAAGAATGAAAAAGGAAGGAGGGAAGGGAAAGGAAGGGAAGGAAAAGGAAGGAAGGAAAGGGAAGGGAGAAGGAAGGAGGGAGGGAGGGAGAGAGGGAAGGAAGGAAGGAGGGAGGGAAAGAAGGAGAGAGGGAGGGAAGGAAGGAAAGGAAAGGAAGGCAAGGCAAGGCAAGGAAGGGAAGGGAAGGGAAGGGAAGGAAGGGAAGGAAGGAAAAGAAGGAAGGTCACACTCAGAATGCTGAGCAAGATTGAGAGCCAGGGGACCCAGGGAACCTCTCCCTGTCCTCCTCCATACCTATCTTGGTTTATGAGGCTCTGTACACAGACTGAGATGGAGCTCAGAATAGGCTGCATGACTCCTCCTGGATTTGGGGCAGATTATCTGCTGGCTTCCTCAGGAAGGCCCACTTGTGCTTTTTGCCTGAGTCATCTGATCCAGTGATCTCCTCTGCACTTCTATAGTAACAAACCCAGGATTGCCTAAAACAGCATAGGACTTCTTCTTGAAGGTCAACTTTATTAGCACTTCCTCCACAAAACTTTTCTTCGTCCAACTGTCAATTCTTTCCTTGGTCTAGAAAGCAATTGGCACTGTGCCAAATGGATTGAATTCTGTATCCCATTGTCCACAGCAGAATCCTTGAGAGTCACAGCATTTAGCACAAGGGAACAAGAATGTTCTACATGGTCGCTATTTTTTAGACCTAGTATTGATCGACCAAAGCCAATTTAACATGCAATTGCAAACGAACACATGGTATTAGCTTCAAGCTTGGTTGCTAAGAGATGATCTCATTATAATTCAAAAATCCAAAAGCTCATATTAACCTCTTTGACTCAATGTAAACCTTGTACCCTTAAGAGAAAGAGAATCATTCACTAAGACTCAGGCTTGTACTCTGTGTTTAGGGAATGAAGAAAAAGAACAATTGTGTGACAGTCACTTTAAGAAAATGACAATAGCAAAAGAAGGGTAAAAAAAAAAATTTGTGAACTAAAAGAGAAAGCAGAAATAATGTGTAGAATGTGAAAACAGCCTGCCTCCAATGCTCACGTTCTCAGCTTCAAATACAAGAAATTAATAGGCAGGAACTTATACTGAAAATTGTTTATTGTATTCCTGGACAGCCAATCTCACTTTTAGGTCAAGTAATTTCCAATCTGATGACTTCAGTTGTCATTAGAAAGGTAAATAGTAGAAAAACTCAGTAAAGTTTAACGAAAAAAGTCAAATATTTTTGTATTTTAAAGTGGTATTATTGGCTTCTCAACTGCAGAATTTGGACTTCAAATGCATATTCTTCCCATTTTTGTCAGCTAGTGTTTAACTCTATGCTGATTTGGCAGCATCTACCAAAAGCCTTTAAAATTTTGTACATTTTAATCCACAATTCCATGTCTGAGAACTTATTTAAGGAAAATGAGACACATGTGCAAATATTTACGGTCAGGGATACTCACTTTTAACTCACAATAACCAAAAGTTAGAAACAACTTAAATACTCAGCACCAGAGTATTGGTTAAATAAATGATGGTACATCAATAGAAGGAAATATTAAGCACATGTTAAAACCTACATTCTTAAAGAATATTGAAGGAATGAAGGACAACATGTGTGTACACTCATACACATATACATACACATACAGCAAATATGATTCTCTGGCTGCCAGTAATAACAAAAAACTATTTGAATGACTGAAGCAGTTGTGACAAAGGTGACATTAAGATGCATTGGAGAAGAGGTGGCTTTTTATAAATAGGATCAGGTCAATTTTTTTCCATGAGGAAAAAAATGCATTTTGACCTCTACCTCACACCACACACAAAAATCAATTATAACCTTTTATATATCGCAATTATTTATGTATATATAAATACAATATGTAAAAAACATATAAAATATATACTTTTATGTATATCAATTATTTATCTATATATAAAATATTTTTAAAGTGAGAACTAAAATAAAACATTTAAAAGGAAACACATGAAACTATCTCCCTGACCTGTGGTAGGCAAACTTTCTTATATTGAACACAAAAGTTTCTAACCATAAAAGGGGAAACAAGATAAACTGAATTTTACTAAAACAAAAACTTCTGTTTATCACAAAAATTATTAAGAGAGTGAAAAATTAAGCTACAGAAAGGGGAGAAGATAACTGCAAAATGTATATCCAACAAAAGGCTCATTTTCAGAATATACACAGAAATCCTACCGAACAAAACCCCAGATAACACAGTAGAAAAATGGCCAAAATATTTGAACAGGAAATTTTTAAAAAGATTTCCAAATTGCCGATATACATATGCAAAGATGTTCAACTTGTATAGCTATCAAGAAAATACAAATTAAACTACAATGTTATACTACTACATACCATTATAATAGTTAAAATTAAATAGATAATTCATATGAAGTAGTAGCAATGATGTGAAGCAACTGAAACTCTCATACGCTGCTGGTTGGAGCGTAAATTCATACAACTTTGGAAACTCTTTGGATACCTGTAGTGTCTACTAAAGTTAAACATACTCATGTCATAACCCAGCAATTCTATTCCTAGTTATTTATCCCACAGAAAGTGTACATATATTTACTAAAAGAGGAGCAAGGAGAAGGAACAAATAATGCTACGCACAGTAGCATGAATAAATCACACAAATATAATGTTAATCAGAAGAAACCAGACAGAAAGGGAAAACTCCTGTGTGATTTGGTTCATATAAAGTTCAAAAACAGGCAAAACTAATCTATGGTTACTTTCAGATACCGGTTACTTTCAGAAGTGGGAGTGACAAGGAGTTGCTTCTCAGGGATAACGTTCTTTTTTAAATTTGAGAACTGTCTACACGTGTATTAGCTATGAAAAACTCCACCGTGCTGTAAACCTGTGATGTACTTTTCTGAAAGTATGTTATACTTCAATAGAAAGCTATTTTAAAGGCTTCAAATGATAGAGGTTTATTTAACTCAAGCAACAGAAATTTTAGGCAGTAGAGAAGCAGAATGTGCTTCAACAATGTCTTTGAGAACCCAGGCTCCACCTTCATGCTCCTTTATGCTCAGCCTGTGAATTACGTCTTCAAGGTTGTAAGATGCCTGTGACATTTCTAGGCATTGCATCTGCATTATGGGAAGGGAGGAGGCAAAAGGCCAAAAGCCAAAGAGCATGCCAACTGAGCCTGAGTCTGTGGAACTGAGGATCCTTTTTTACTTTAGGCATCATAATTTTCTATAGTTTCCAAATGTTCCACAAGGATATGTATTAATGTTATTTTAAAAAGAAAGCTCTGCTAAATGGATAGCAAGAAAGCAAAATTATTCCCTGATTTTGAACTTCAAGCCCGGTAGAGGTAATTCACAGAGTTTCCCATTGGGCTGAATAATTGGAGAATCCTTTCTATGCTTATGGGGCAGAAAAAATAGCCCTGGTCTTATTTTTGAGAGGGTGAAGAACAATGAGCTTCTCCTGGATTGTCATATTATAAGGTGCATAGAGACCTTGTGTGCGTGGGCCCTAAGCAGTATTCTTTGGGAGCAGAGATGTTTCTGACCTGAAATGACTTGGGGAAAATGGCAGCATCCCACGCAGCCAGGGTTTGGTGTGTAGGTGTCTGCCACTGCTGTTCCACACTCAAATGCATATTTTATCCATTTTTCTGGAGCTCTGCAGGGTAGAGCTTAGCTCAGAATAATTAAGGAGAAATGCAAATCAAGAAATAAGCTTGGTTATAATTTAATTCACTGAAAGAAGACAAAGTAAAAAGCAGTATAAATTATATTTCAACACAGTTGATTGCCTGTAAGATACCACTGATCAACATTTTTTTCTAAAGATAAAAACCTTTGAGATAGCTTGTGCTTTGAACAGAGTGAAGTTTTTCACCCTATCTAAAGGATAATTCTTGGCCCTGAGGCTTCAATCTCTTACTTGCCTTCAGTTGTTATTATCTGCAAAAACTTGGTCAGCAGCAAACAAACTCCATGGGAGCTTCTACATGAAGAACCCAAGGAGACCGCTCTCTCCCTCTGATTTTCAAGTCAAGAACCATTTGAAGATGGACCTAAAATTTTCCCTTGAATAAAAGCAGGAAGTTGATGCATGATGGTTTTAAATTGTGAGAAGGGAAATAGTGTTAAAGAAGAATGAAAAACCTATACAGTTTTTAGACTTACTTTCAGCAATATTTATTTCCTGCCCACTTTGTATGAGTCCCTTTGTTAAAACCTGCCATATTCAGAAAAAAACTCTCACACCATAAGAATCTCCATAATTACAGGCACACCCAGTCCCCTCCAACACACAGATATTCCTCTCCACCACCACCCTCACAGCCATACCCTCCACAGTCACCCCCACAGATACCCCCACAATCACCCCACAGCCCTCCCATAGCCACCATCCAGAGTCACCTCCCACAAGCACCTCCACAGCCATAAAGATCCACCTTCAGTTATTCCAAGACATCAGACTCTCATCCATCACCTTTACTACATATCAGGAACATTCTCCTCTCCCTCCTGCCCTTATAACACACTCCCCTTGATCTGGCCAACTTCTACTCAGCCATCTGGCCTTTGTCCAGACTTTTCTTCTGAGAAAGGCATGTCACCTGAGTCCTCCTGAGTTTCTCTGCTTACGTTTTTATTTAGAAGTTCTCCCCAGAATAACCTTTAAAGAACAAAGGAGGCAAAAATAAAATGTCTTTTATGACTCTATCTAAAATGTCTTGCTTAATCAACATGCTGATGACATAGAGCAAATGTTTATTCAGTACATATTACATGCCAGGCATGGCTCTCTGTGCCTGGGGGGAATAGCATAATTTATTGTTCACAACAGCCCTGAGAGTTGGATGAGTAGGCTTGCTATTGTTCCAATTTTACAGATGAAGAAACTGAGGTATGAAAAGGTTAAATAACTTTTCCCCAAGTTCACAACACTGGTCAGGGAGTCTTTGAATGCAGAAAATGCCCAAATATGGACCCCTGACCTTGCGGTTTTCCATGAGCTTGAGACTTGATGGACAGCTCCACTGGATGACCCCAAACTCAACTAGTCCCAGCTGAAGTGATGTCTCTCCCCACAAGCCTGCTGTGTGTTCTTTGTTACCTCTTTTGCTAGTAGCACAGTCATGATCCCAGGAACCCAGGTTCAAAAGTCTGTGTGTTCTGGGACTCTTTGCTTTTTATCTCCCTTTCTAGCCTCTAGATTCTATCCCCCAGTGCTGTGGGGTGTATTCCCTGCTTTCCCTTCCCTTAGCCAATATTCCACTCCAGAATTTCATAACCACATAGCTATCCTGCTAGTTGGCAACTCACATCTATAATCACTCCTACTTCATCCACTTTATTCACAGGTCAAAGATCTTTAATAACTCCCCTTCGTGTACTATGCTAAGTAAAAACACTCCTGCCTGTCATCTCAACAGCTATTATCATCTGGGCTCAAGGTATCTTCCAGGTTTGCTGCCCACTGCTACGTTTCCTGTGGCGGATTGGGCGGTTCCCTAAAGAATTCCTGTTTCCCATTTGTCTCATAATCTTGCCTCTGTCCAGACTTCTCTAATCCTCACCACCACTTACTACAATAAAAGCATGTCCCAAATGCCCTGAACTCTGCACAGCCTTTCATGAGTACACCAAACCAACATGTTCTCTCCCTACTTTGAAACATCATGATTCTGACCTATATACTGTATCACAGATGTGTGTGTGTCTGTCATGGCCTCATTAGAGACAGGAATTATGTCTTCCCCATCTTGGTTTCCAGCAGGAGTCAGTGTGCTGTCCTAACGTGGTGAATATTAAAGCTACATTGAAGTTGAATGTGATGACACTGAATTGACTGTAAATGAAAGTGGGCACAAAGCTTGCCCCGTGAAAGAGTTCTACTCAATCTTCCCAGCTGGGTTTATAAAAACTGATTAAAGTTCATAGTAAATATGGAAATAATATACATTTTTTCAAGATAAAATAGAGATTCAGTATGGACCAAATAGTGAAGTTGGTGCGTTTAAAACCAAAGCATCATCATAGAAATGAAAACTTGGGATGTCAGTTGGGTATGTATCAATCAATAAGGGAGCAGTTGAAAGGTTTAAGGTTGATCTTTTCAGTGGATGACACCTGGGCATGAGAACGGTGATGTGAATCTGTGCTTGTTGACATGAGATGTTCATGACAGCGAAGTGACCAAAGCAGATTAGATAGCAGGGAGTTTATTCACATTTTTAAAAACAGGTGCCAATGGTGTGTGTCTAAAGAAAAAAGAAGAGCCTGGGAAAATATACATCAAATGTTAACACTGGTTATCTCTGAGTGGTGAAATTAAGGTTAATTTATACATTGTTCTAAATATTTTTACTGAATTTTTGCCCTGAGCAAAAACAAAAAAATATTCAACTTTCATTGGGAATATAGTGGTCATGTGCAGCCTAACTACATGCTGAGGTGCGTGAGAGGACATTGTGCCATTCTCAGGGGTAAACCAGGCTCTGTAGCTATAGTTGAATTAGTAAGAACAGCTAAAATGTTTGCTGTTGTTTTATGCCAGGTACTCTGCCAAGAATTTACATACATTAATTTTTTCATATACTTGTCATAACAGCCCTTTCCTGCTTTTTCTTTACAGTATATGTCACTTTCTGATATTAAACAGTTTACATATCTATCTCCTTCACTATATGCTCTTCTCACTAGAACATAAGCTGCCTGAGGGCAGGAATGTTTGTTTAATTTGGTCACTGCTATATGCCTAGTACCGACTACAGTGCCTATCTTAGTCCATTTTGTGCTGCTATAACAGAATACCTAAAACTGGGTAATTTACAATTAAAAGAAATTGATGAAGCACTTGGTTCTGGAGGCTGGGAAGTCCAAAACTGAAGGCTCACATCTGGTGAGGGCCTTCTTGCTGCATCATCCCATGTCAGAAGGCAGAAAGGCAAAAGAGCTCACAACAGAGAGCAAAAGGGGGCCAAACTCACTTTCATACTAAACTTGCTCTCTAAATGACAAGCTTGCTCCCGAGATAATGACATTACTCCATTCATGAGGCCAGAGCCCTCATGACTTAATCACTTCTTAAAGGTTTTACCTTTCAACACTGTCGTATTGGGGATGAAGTTTTTAATACAAACTTTAGAGAACACATTCAAAGCATAGCAAGTATTATTTCTATTTTACAATGATGACTCTAAGAGAGGCTAAACAGTTTGTCTAAAGACACACAGGTATGAAGGAGCAGTGTCATATCTCAGCTTAGATATTCAAGCAGTTCTGGTTCTGAACTGCTCTCTCTCATCAATTATACCAAAACCTTGAATGAAAATGTCCTCCTTCTCCCACCTGTAATCAACCCATGGGAGATGGTGAAATGTGGCATATGCATTTGCAAGAGTGGTTTTCTTTTGAGTATTAAATTAGCAGGATCTTCACATAATAAATGAACTTCTATCATCCACAGGGGTCACCATAACAGGAATAATAGTTTTCAGATTAAAAGCAGGAGGGGCAGGGCCCAGAAATCTTATCAAGTAGTCACTAAATAATAAAAGAAAACAATGGTCTGAGAAATGATCCTCAGGTACCTTTTATTTTTTAAGGGATTATGAATGTAAGAAGTCAGACTGAATAGACAGACCCCTGCAAAGGATCAGGATTTCTCAGGGAAGCCCACTGCTGATGAAGGAAGAAAGTACTCAGACCAGCAAACACAACTACCTGGGCCACATGGCTGCCCCTCCAGTTCAATAATGCTGGCCATTCAGACCATCCACATGCTTTGCCTCGATCACCAAACAATCTTTTGACGGTCACAGGCTTCCTATGTGAAGATACATATGTTCTCCTGAGCATGTGGAGTTTGACAGGTAGGCAGCCTCAGGCAGTGTGCGCAGCCTAGCCCCAAATATGAGTGCCTGCAGGTCCTGGAGCTCAGGGTCCTAGCGAGAGAATCCCCTGACTAGCAGATACGCATTCCCCAGTCCCCTTGGTTATTTGATCTCCTGCTATAAATTAAGCAATTAGCATTTTGAATTATTATTATCATTTTTTTGACGGAGTTTTACTCTTGTCGCCCAGGCTGGAGTGCAATGGCACGATCTTGGCTCACCGCAACCTCCGCCGCTTGAGTTCAAGCGAGTCTCTTGTCTCAGCCTCCCGAATAGCTGGGACTACAGGTGCCTGCCACCATGTCCAGATAATTTTGTGTTTTTAGTAGAGATGGGGTTTCTCCATGCTGGTCAGGCTGGTCTCGAACTCCTGACCTCGTGATCCGCCTACCTCAGCCTCCCAAAGTGCTAGGATTACAGGCATGAGCCACTGTGCCAGACCCTGAATTATTAATTAGTATTTTGTGAGCCTGATTCATGTGACTGAGAACCATGGGTCTGACAACCTTTAAAAGCTCTCCCAAGTCCAGTTTTGGAATCTTCAATAGAAAAACCATTCCTGAATTGTCATGATAATTTACCTCTGCCTACCCATGTACCTCCCCACATGAATGCCCACACATATACACATGCAGATTCAAACATACTCACACATGTGAACACACACACACTCACACTCACATGCACACAAAGATACACACATGAGACCTGTTTAACCAGACAGCCTCTCCAGATGATGTCATTATCTCATCTTCCCTGTAACTGTAAAATCGCAGTTAAAAAGATACGAAACATTCAAATGTGCTTGTATTTTTCTCCATTCTTGGTGGTTGTCAACTTTTCATAGTGGTCAAATACTCAATTCAGGCCAAAGTCACATGGGTACAATAACAGTTTTTTTTTTTTCCCACAGTTTGGCTCTAGGCTGGTCCTAATAGCAACGAATCAGCAGCAGCTGCTCCCCTTGAAATCAGGAGGTGAGCCGGGCTACAGGGATCCTGCACAGAGCTGAGAACGAGACAAAGAATGCCTGTTCTTCCCTCCCACCCACACTGGGCCCTTTCGGCGCTTCTCTGCAGAAGCTGAAAACGGCAATGGGCCAGCCCAGGGGCCCTTATGAAACACCCCATTTGATATTGAAAGACATGATACCCAAACACTGAAAAGGCCGATTCTTTGACTGCCATTGCATCCGCTCATGACTATCACTTCTTGCCAACTCAGAATATAACAGAAAGGTCTGACTTGGCCTTCACGGCCATTAAGAGCCGGTCTCCAGCTATTCTCGGACTCCATCCACTACCATGCTCACCCCCTTGTTCCACTGCAGCCCTCCGGGCTCCTCATTCTTCTTCTAATGCACCCCATCCTGCTTCCTCAAGACCTCTACAGTTTCTATTCCTCCTACATGGGATGCCCCTCCCTCACACACATCCACAGGGCTTGCTCCCTCACTTCGTTTTAATCTTTATCCAAATATTATCTTATCAGAGGTCCTTTCCTATCATACTTAACACATACAGCAGCCCCTACCTGCTATTACTTTAAAAAAAATTTTTTTATTTTACTTTCATTTTATTATAGAGAAAGGGTCTCACTATGCTGCCCATGCTGGTCTCAAACTCTTGGCCTCAAATGTCCTCCCACCTCGGCCTCCCAAAGTGCTGGGATTAAGGTGTCAGCCACTCTGCCCAGCTGGTACTTCCTATTACTCTCTATTCTCTTCCCTGATGTACTTTTTTTTCCTAGTTCTTATTCCCCGCTGACATACTATACCTGAATTTATTGTCTGTCTTCCTCCAGTAGAATGTAGGCTCCTTGAGAGCAGGGATTTGATTTAATGACTGCTGTTTCCTTATGGCCTAAACGGTGCCCAACCCACAGTAAACACAAATGAAGATGTGCTGAATGAATGATTGGTGCCTCTCCTTCACCACTTTTTCTTTTTCTTAATTATTTTACCCACTTCCCCCTAAGTTATAAAATCTTAAAGTAGCATGTTGACTCTAGACAGGTGTCATTTTTCCTTGAAATCCTTCAGAGTAAAGTCCTTCATGGTACTGGGGCAACCCAAAATGAAGTCCAGTTAGGTTCAAAAAGAATATTCAGTCATTGGCTAGTTCAGAAAACCACAAAAGGGGAGATGCTAAGGGGATTCTAAAACCATCCTCAGAGGTAATTCATCTTGGGAAAAGGAATGTGCTTTGGTTGGGAGAATTGCTTTAGTGGGCCTTTTAGTTCTGCAAAGAGAAGCCTAGCACTTGGGGAGGATAGCAGAGGCCCAGAGAGGGGGTGCAACATTTTGCTCTCGTAATATTATAAAAGATGTCTATACTGGTAAGAGGGGTCTTTTTATGTTTGATGTTTTCTAATTTCACTGCCCGCTCTGAAAAACCAAAACTTGAGCAGACACTAAAACTTAAAGAATAAAGTAAAATAGAGATGTTAGTGTGCTTAACGTGGCAGGAAAATGGGGTGAAGAAAAGATCAGAAGGGGTTCCTCACAATGCTGGATGTTTTCCATCCAGCTTCATGTTTACATATGAGGTTTTATGTATGAATACTTGCTCTCATTCACTCCAAGTCTTCAACAAAAGCCATGTTAACCCCTAACGATGTCAGCCTTGTGTGAGCACTGCCTTAAGGAATCAAAGGAGCACCATGCCCATGTTTTGGGATGATGCAGACCAAATGGGCCTAGGGGAGCACTAAGAAGTAATGATGACGTGGCTAGTGGCGAGGAGGAGGGCAGAGGTGTTAACCAGACAATGTAATTGCCTACAGGAATTCTTGGAAATTTGGGATAGGAAACAGAATGTCTTGCAGTCAACATCACATCAACATTTGGATAGTAAAAGAAAGGGGACCCTGAAGGAACAGAGGACTTGGAGACTTTGGGTCACCCTGGGTCACAATATTCAGACTTGAATCTCATTGGTTATCTGGTTTTCAAACATTATTTAACCATAGAAGGCTTTTTATCAAATAAATTATAACATGGAACTCAATGTGTAATACAGATAAAAATTGAGCTACCATGATGCAATGAGCAAGGGGTTTGAATTTATGCCCACTTGGCCTTCCTGTTGGATCCCACATTGACCCTCAGGCACCTTCATGGAATCCCACTACTCCAAAAACACAGTTTAAACACCATCAATCCACAGCCCAAAGCAGGAATCTACCCTTTGACATTGCAGACAGTTGATGATTCTGCCTCAATGCTCATGACCTGCTAAGCAACATGCCCCTTAGCCAGCTGTCACTGATGGGTGTTCTTCCTTCTCTTCAACTGAATTCCTCAACTTCTACCCATTGGTGGGACTTTTACCCACTGCTTTTAGTAGAAAAATCAAAATAAGCTTAATTACTTCCATGTAACAGCTCTTCAAATCTTCAAAGACCTCTTTTTTTTTTTTTGAGATGGAGTCTCACTCTGTCACCAGGCTGGAGTGCAGTAGCACGATCTCAGCTTCTCAGCTCACTGCAACCTTCGCCTCCTGGGTTCAAGTAATTCTCCTGCCTCAGCCTCCCAAGTAGCTGGTACTACAGGGGCACACCACCACGCACAGCTAATTTTTGTATTTTTAGTAGAGACAGGGTTTCACCATGTTGGCCAGGATGGGCTCGATTTACTGACCTTGTGATTCGCCCACCTCGGCCTCCCATAGTGCTGGGATTACAGGCGTGACCCACCACCCCCAGGCGGAAGATCTCTTATATCCTTCCCTAAGTTGTTTTTGTTCCAAGCCAAATAGTCCTCATTTTTTTAAGTATTCTCAAACTATTATAAAGCTCATATATTACCTGGGGATCTGAAATTACTGATATTAATAGAAAAACAAGTTAGGCCCAGAAAGTGAGTTCACTTAGGACCAAAATAGGGGCACAGGAAAGAGAGGCACACTTTGAGGGTAGTAAAGGAAAATGAGATGCACTGATCTCCTGCTCTAAAAACAGCCCAGGATATATGTTCCCTCCTGAGCACTGAGGGGGTGGAAATCAACTCCAACTTCACTCAGCTCAGGGCTGTGCCGGGACTCACTCCCCAGCCCTAGAAGTCACCAAATCAGGACCTAAGGAGGATGGCTATTGGCAGCAGAGGCACTCAGCTCTTCCTAATAGTATTCTTTGGAACACTGCAACATCCCTTGGCAGCTGGGCTCAGGAATTCAAGCCAAGAAGTACTTAGCCTGAGTTAATTTCACCTGATGTTAATTGGCTATATGCATATCTAGAGAGCTACTGACACTTGGACAATGACATGGAATCCTTTTGAGATAGGGTCCCATTCTGACACCAAGGCTGAAGTGCAGTGGCATGAGCATGGCACTACAGGTGAGTGCTACCATACCTGGCTAATTTTTGGTATTTTTAGTAGAGACAGGGTTTCACCCATTTGCCCAGGCTGATCTGAAACTTCTGGGCTCAAGCAATCAGCCTGCCTCGCCTCTCAAAGTGCTCGGATTATAGGTGTGAGCCATCGTGCCTAGCACGTGAAATCTATTACTTGACAATAAGTGACATTCTATATCATGCATCCATCCGTTGTTTCAGATCAGGATGTATCTGCCTATTAGCAATGTTTAGTAATAATCATTGGCTTGATGTTGCACTTGGTTTTGGTGGCGCCTGTGGTAGTGAGGAAGGTGAGTTTCAAAGGTTATCCTTTACACGCATAAAGGATAGCTAGAAAGTGTCTGTGACCAGCTCGCATTCTACGAGAGACCATCACCACTAGACAAAAGTTGAGCTTCCTGGTATCAACACATGTACACTGCTGGCAGTTTGAGGCCTGGAGGCAGAGTGCACACCATGCAACCCAGTAGCGGGAGGCCAGAGGCCTGTACCTGAGACCTCAGGACCCCTTTCCACACCTGTCCTTCTGTGTGGCTGTCCTGTTTCCTCTGCCTATAATAAAGGTGTTCCACCAGTGTAAACTGTTTGAGTCCTATGGGTTCTTTCAGCAACTCAACACTTGGGATGATTAATGGGTAATGAGCGCCATGAGGATGAGAAGGGACTTCAGATACAGACCTTGGAGGCCTTAAGGATGTTTCTGATGGGAGAGTGTTGTGTTTGGACTTTAAGCACACATCTTAGTAAGTGGGTGTGATGAGGTACAATATTTTAATTCTGTTGGACTTCAAGGAAGTATCTCCAGAAAAATAACAGGAACATGTTCTGGTTTGCTCTAATAGAAAAATATTTCTGACTTCAACAACAAATATGTCCATCTAAGGTTGCCAGGTGTGTATGCAAACAGAGAATGACCACAGTGTTAATCCTCATTTCTTCCCTACCCCACAAACTCCTTTATTTTGACCTTATATCTTCTAGAAGCAGCTTTGTGTTTCATATATGATAAAGTATTTTCTCCACAAACAGAATGTTATAGACTCTTTTGAACTCTCAAACAACCATGTGAAAATTGTGCTGGGCATAAATTAAGGTCACTGGTATTGAAATAAAAATCAAAGTAGCCCCATGTCTTTCAAGAGTTATGACAGCACCAACAACAAAACAGAAGCTCAGGAAGGAAGTCAGTTCAGGCGGAAGAGAAAATGTATGCATGCATGTGTGTGCACATGTGTAATTCTCACACACCACACATATGTAGGGAAATGATCTATGTAAGGAATGAAGCAAAATATAATCGTTTTAGTCTTACATCAGAATCTGAGCTGTATCTAAATCCACGCTCTGCCAGCTGTGACTGTGAACAAGATAAGTTATTTAACTGCTCTGAGACTAGTTTCCTCATCTATAAAATGGCAACCATTTATTCTGCAAGGTTTTGATGAGGACTAAAAGAGAATTCATGTGCTGTACCTGTTATTAATAAATGCCATTGACAGATTTCCAGGGGAGCAATTTTGACCAAAATTTGCTAACTTCCTTCCCTCCCTCTGAGAGTCTGTGTTATATGAAGAGGAAGGACAAAAGGAAGGGAAAATGAAAATCAAAGAAGGACCAAGGAAGAAAAACACCACTTGACCATGTGTGGAAAGTGTATTAATTTAGTTCTACTTGTCTGTACTAGAATAATGCCCAAGGACCAACCAAGAAATCGCCTATCAATCAGCAGACAAAGGCTGCCAACACATGGATCTCCTGACCCCAGAGCCCTACCTTCCACCGTCCCCTTGCTACAGAGTCAGAGACAGGAGGGTCACTCACTGAGGACCTAGTAGAGGGCTGGACTTAGAGGATTTCTGGAGTCCTTTGTCATGATGTCATATAAACTACAAAATGCTTTGCTAGTCCACACGCTCATTTAACCTGGTGTTTACAATTATCCTGAGAAAAGGCATAACTATAGGATCTGAATTGCCTGAAGCAATTAATCTAGTAGGGGCTCAATCAAGATTCAAACTGAGTTCGTCCCATTATGGTGGTTTTCTCCTTTATACCAGAGCTGCTTCCAACCTGATGGTAGATATTGCTGACGCTCAGTCCCCTTTATCCCCTGCTAGCGAGGGTGCACGTGCAGTTGCGTTAGTTTTCAACTTACTTTATCAGGTGTGTGTGTTTCTCATTAACTCTTGCTAAGGACCTTCTCAGGACCAGGAAATGCCACTTGGAAAGGTGGGGGATGGGAATGACTCCAGGCCACCTTCAACAATAGGTGAGTTCAGTGCCAGCTTCTGGCATGTTCCGTGTGGTTTCCAGAGGGGCCTCCAGCACGGGTGAGCCCAGCTGCCCACAGTGGTAATAACCCACTCATAACACATGTCCTTTATTGACTTTCCCACTTCTCAGATGTTCTTCCTGGAATAACTCCTAGGTAAACAACAGGCACTGAATCTTGAAGTTGGTCTACTTTTGGAGGAATCCAAACTGAGACAAATTCTAAAATTCATGTGGTTACATATTCACACCCCCCCAAAAAAAAACCCAAAACAACAAAAACAAAAACAGTAATAATGACCATGGGTGGCTGAGCAGTCAGAACCTGAAGATAATATTTTCAGGGACTGAAAAAGTGAAGCTAACGTTCTCAGCAAAGCAGCAAATCACTTCTCCAGTTTCACCAAGAATCCATCTTGCCAGCAACTGCTGAAATTGCAATCAGGGTGGTCATGGCCTCCACAGGCTCTCATAAGGCAGTAACAGATCCAGTTCGGATTTTCTAGCTATTAAACAAGAGATTTTAGAATACATTCAGAAAGAAGGATATTATTTCTCAATTCAAGAAAACATCTGGGCTGGGCGCAGTAGCTCATGCCTGTAATCCCAGCACTTTGGGAGTCCAAGGCAGGCGGATCAACTGAGGGCAGGAGTTCGAGACCATTCTGGCCAATATGGTGAACACCTGTGTCTACTAAGGAAGAAAATGCAAATATTAGCCAGGCGTGGTGGCGCATGCCTATAGTCCCAGCTACTCAGGAGGCTGAGGCATGAGAATTGCTTGAACCTGGGAGGCAGAAGTTGCAGTGAGGCAAGATGGTGGCGCTGTACTCCAGCCTGGGCGACAATCAAGTCTCCATCTCAAAAAAAAAAGAGAGCGAGAGAAGAAAAGAAAAAGAAAAAAAGAAAAAATCTGAATTAATGTTTTAAAGTGTTTCTTAAAAACTACAGGTACGATCGACACATTTACATTATAGAAGACAAGCACAATCATCTCAATATACATTCTAGATGTATCCACTTTGCACACATATTTTAGAAAGATTTTGAGGGATTCAATATCTTAAAATGACCACTTAATTTTAGTAAAAAGAGATTCCCAGCTTCTGTTAATTGACGATAACTATGGTCTGAGAGTGACTAGATTTAAAGTGTGTGTGTATAT
This sequence comes from Cheracebus regulus, assembly GCA_963574635.1. Taxonomy (NCBI): domain Eukaryota; kingdom Metazoa; phylum Chordata; class Mammalia; order Primates; family Pitheciidae; genus Cheracebus; species Cheracebus regulus. The sequence continues at coordinate 110,569 of CAUYQU010081616.1, forward strand.
GTGTACAATTCTCACAGGAAAATCAACAGTAGTGCACCCCACTGAAGTGTGATGAGTTTTACTCTGCAGTTTGTCCTGCTCCAGAGATGCCAAACTAGTAAGTTACATGGAATAAGTTCATACAACATGGCTGGATTTATAGACTCTAACCATTTATTTAACAAAATGGAAATTTCTAATATCTAGCACTTTTCTACATTTAAACTTTTAGAGAAGAGAGACTCATGTTCTACAGTATACATTATTACAAAAGAGTTCATTATAAATTTAAATCAGCTAAAACACTTTCTCTAATGATCAGGATTCATCATCCTTTGGTGCAGCAAGGTGACATTTTGTGGAAAGCGTCCATGTCTCTTTGTCAGAGGAGGTGTCTTACCAGCACAATCTTCCTTCTCTCCCACCTGTCCATCAGAGGGTTTCCTTTACCAATATAACAGATGGAAGTCTACTTCTCTCTTTGGGTCCCAACTCAAGTGTAGGCCTTTTAATTTAGGAAAGAACTCAAACACATATAAACCAAAGAGTGAAGGTTGTTGTTGTCATTCTCTTTACTCATGCTGTGCTCTGTAAAGTCAAGGTTTTTTTGTTGACTTTGCTCATGTGCTGATTGCTATGCGTGCAGCCATCATTAGTGCAAATGTGTGGGAGACTTTTGGAATAATGTATAGCACCCAAAGGAATGAATAGCAGACCCCCTGAAATTTAAATTGTTGCTCTTGCAAATTCTGAAAGCCAAGGATCACTTGTGCCTTACAGAATCCGGGGGCTCTATCCCCAGGTGCAAAGTACATTTTCCAGGTTTCTCCAGGGCAAAGGCAGGGTGGACGCCCTCATTAAACCTGTGCCTGATGACGAAGAGCAACTGGCCACTCTCTGCGTTGATAAAGACAAGTCTCTGGTTGTTGTAGTCCAGCAGGATGCCCACTCTGGCTGGACGCTCAGTAACATGAACATCGCTCACAATGCCACTGTAGGAAAATGTGTATCTGAAATGAAAGAGAATGGGAAACGTAAAACTCTGGAAATCTCAAAGAACTTGATAAGGAAAGTCACTTAGGAATAACCAATTTTTCAGTTATTAACTCCACTTCACAATAAGGAGTTGCAATAATGCCATCCCCACTACTTTCATTAGATCTCTTCTGGATGCTGAAATGCGGAGCTCATCCCAACAGATGAGCGTATTTAATAATTTTGCTCCTTCTGCATTAGGAAGCAGTCCCAGAATAACCAACATATACCTCCCTTGTGATTTTTCTCCATATTCTAATTCTTTCCCAGCTGCCCACATGTTTTAACTACCGCATTCATGGCGTGTCATTCTTTTGAATAAAACTCCTTTGAGGCTGCCATGTATTTTTAAAAGTACCGCAGGCTTGCCTTCCATACAATGTATTAATTTTACAGTTTTAAAAATTTATAGGTAACTTACATAAGGGCCTTTATGAAGTTTCAGGAATATTTCATTATTTTTGCCAACTTCATCCTTTGTTTCCACTCCCCCTTCCCCAAACCAACTTTCCTTTACATTTTCTCAAGGTTTTCTGCAGCCTTGCCATGAGTGGGGCTGCCTTGGATTCCTCTCTTTAATTCAGACAAATTCAATTCAACAACTAATCCTTCCGCATATCTGCGTATCCAGCACTTTCCTAGGTGCTCCGAGGGATGTGAAGGACATGAAGTACTGTCCTGGCCCTCTGGGATCCCACATTATATGGAGCAGGAAGGAAAAATTTCCCGCATTTGAAACTCGGACCAGAGCTGAGAATGCCTCTCAGGGCACAGATCTTAAAGAGCTGACTAAACACATTTAATTAATGTGTTTTGGTTGTGAAGGGAAAGGTTCAAGGCCAGGCTGGGAAGGAGAAATTGCTGACCAGAAAAGCTAAATTGCTCTATGCAAAAAGATGACACCAGTTTGGGGTTTTCTCCTAGTAGTCTTAGAAACTGAGAATGGGGCCCCGAAAGTAAGGGAAGGGATGGAATGGGAGATGGAAGAAAAGAGATGAGAGAAAGATCGAGGGATGTGTAGGCTGGAGGGGTGGGAGCACAGCAACACCAGTGCGGTTTGGGCCTAAGAATCTGAGTAAGTGACGGGTCTGGCAGGGAGGGCTGAGGATCTTTAAGACTTGCAACCTCTGTCTTAAGGCCAAGAAGCTCAAGTGCGAGTATTTAGGGGATGGCAAATTGGCAACTTCATTGCAGAAAGCAGCTCATGTGGAAGGGCAGAGGCTGATGGTGGGGAGATAAGTGAGACTTCTGAGTTGATAAAGGACCTTTTCAATGCCTTGCTAATGAGAGAGATGCCAGAACACTATGACATCTGGAACCTGCAGGACAGACTAAACATTTCAGGTAGCAATGATGGAGACTGGCAGTGTGAGCTGGGCTCTTGCCGAAGGCTTTGGGAGCACATGGGCTCACACTCAGCCAGAAAGAACAGGCAGTACTTGAATAGGTAAAAAAGAAAGAGAAAAATCCACTTAGTAAGGGCAGCAGCAGTGATGGTGAGGTAGCCGAAAAAGCCTGTATGTGGCAGAGAAAGTCACCATTGGCCTTTTGGGTTTGGACAGGACATGGGGGTGACTTTTAGGATGTTACGTGGTTAAGTAAGTCAGGGGCCAGGCCCTAGCCCTGCCCTGTCTAATACAGGAGCCACTAGACGTGTGGCTACTTCCATTAAAATTAAAGTCTAAGAAAATTTAAAATTCAGTTTTTCAGTCCTACTAGCCACACTTCAAGCATTTACTAGCCACGTGTGGCACCATTTTTCTCTTATTGCAGAATGTTCTATTGCATAACGCTGGTCTAGAGGGTTCTGAATGATGAAATGAGCCATTTCTCCTCCCTTGATTGGAAGGTCCCTGGTCCCAGCAGGCCCAGCGCTGGTCATTCCTTGAGCCAGTCCCTACCCTGGAGGACAAGTGGGGAAGGCATTCCCTGAATCCTTGTCTCCACCAGTTCTGTAGGATGCAGAACCTGACCAGCCCTGCTTCTGTCCCCATTTCTGGCCGAGCATACCATTCTTCCACTAACCTCAACTCTAGCCTGAAACCAAGCCTGTCTGCATGGGGCCTGACTCCCTGCCTAGCTTTGAACAGAGACCTGACTGGTTTCTGTTCAAACAAGAATCATCCAGAAGCCTGGCTCTGATCACCTGCATGATCCTGGAATTGCCTCCCCTCTCCCCAGTGGACTGAGGACCCCCTACTCCCTTGAATCCCACCTCTGGCCCACACTCAGCCCAGACCCCTTTGGACACTGGTGGTAACTCCCCTCAGGGCTCCTCGCCCCCAGCCTGGCCACATTCTTTCTGGCTTCCCCTCTTCACTGTGTCCTGCGAGTGGTCCCACTCAAGTTCTGACACCACTTAGATGCTTGTAGATCTTTGAGCAGAAAAACCAGGGACATGATGAAAATGATGTTTTGAACTATTTCCCAGTTGTGAGTGGGTAGAGACTAGAAGTGAGGGTGCAGACTGGGTGGCTGCTGCTGAAACTGCAGAGGAGGTGTGGAAGCCTTGAGCTAGCATGGCAAGTTTAGGAATGGACAGGAAGGAAACCAGGAGACTCTCCTGAGATGATCTTCATGCCTCCTTCCCAATTGTGACATCTGAAAGCCCAGATTCTGTGAGCAGACTCAAGAATAATATAGGTTGATTTCAATTCATTAAACGAGAAAAAGTAGAAGACAGGAGGGGCTGCCACAGGAGCACCCTCAAGAGTCCCAGAGGCCAGGGTGCCCCCATGTGAAGCCCTGGAAGCATGACAGGAGGGCCCTGAGCCCCCGCCTCTCTGTGCTGAGACCACACAAAGGGACACACTCTTTCTCCCAGAATCTGTGGCACCCACTCCCAGCCTGAAAGAGCCAAAGGCCAAAGCTGTTGGTGGAACTTGTCGACAAAATGTACAATTCTGTTTTCTAGAGTCTAGGAATTTGTTACTGGAGGTTAGTCCTTGGTGTGGGTTTTCTTAAAGATTTGAGGGTGTAAGGACATTTTCACAAAATTAATAGGTAGTTACAGCTCTGAATCTACTAACTGTAAACCCTGAGTCTGAGTGATTTCAAACTCTGGGCAGGGGCTGGGTCCTTAAGCACTGCACAGCACTGAATATCAATGAATCATAATTGCTCTGACTTGATGAAATGTGACTTTAAGTAGTGCTTGGAGATGGTGCTCTCAGGAACCATCTCAGAATCAAACTGTCAAGCAGGATACAGGGAGAAATACGCAGCCGGAGATATGCAAAATCCCAATCTGTGGGCCTTTTCTGGGAACTTGCAAGCACTGAAGGCTTCTTTTTAAAGCATTACATTTGAATAATGTCTCACATTCCTATGATACTTCACCGTTCCTAAGCTCTGCCCTGTACCTAGTTTCATGTAATCCTCACAACGCCAAAAGGTAGCAAGCCAGGCATGACTGTCCCCTGCTAAGCAAGGTGAAGCAATAAGGTATGCTCAAAGGGTTAACCCACTTATGGCAAACAACCAGGCTAATTGAGGATGGAGCCAGAACTAAAATTGGATTTCTGGCTCCTAGTCCAGTGTTCTTTCTATTAGACCATTCTGGGGAGCATATTCAGATCATAATATGCCTGCCTAATCCCTCTGAGACTAACACAGGCGAATGGCTTTTTCACATCAACCAATCAAACAATATGGGTAACACAGAAAAGAGATTGGCAAACTTTTTCTGTAAAGGGACAGATGTAAATATCTGAGGATTTGGCAGCCAGCAGTCAGCTCCGCCATTGTAGTGCAATACAATACATAAACAAATGAACATGACTATGTTTCCACAAATCTATTTACACAGACAGGCAGCGGGTTATATGTGGCCTACGGGCTAGTTTGCCAACCCCTGATATGAACCAATGTGAAGGAAGGTGTTGGAGATCCACTCCTTCCTCACTCCTGTCGATTCCTTCTCCTTGGTGGGGACTCCTTACAGCATTACCTTTGTGGTCTCTCTCCACCCTGTGGTGAGTTTAGAAGGAAAAACTGCGATGCAGAGCCCAGCAGCCCCTCCCTCTTCCCTATCTCTTACCCACTAGCTACGAGAGACACACATCCTTCTCTGCTTCTCCAGGGACCAACTCTGCCTTGCAGAGCGAGGAAGCTGGCCTGGCCTGGGCTCCGGTTGGGTAAGTCTGCTTCATAATAGGGTTTAATATAAGAAACCTCTTGCCCTTAGGTATGATTCACACACTCTAAAATCAGCTTCCTCAGTAATCAGAGTTTCATCTCCACATACCTGACTCTTGTTTTCTTTCCTTTTTTTTTTTTTTTGAGACTGAGTCTTGCTCTATTGCCCAGGCTGGAGTGCAGTGGCATGATCTGGGCTCACTGCAACCTCCGCCTACCAGGTTCAAGCGATTCTCCTGCCTCAGCCTCCCAAGTAGTTGGGATTATAGGTGTGTGCCACCATGCCCAGCTAATTTTTGTATTTTTAGTAGAGACTGGATTTCACCATGTTGGCCAGGCTGGTCTTGAACTTCTGACCTTGTGATCCACCTGCATTGGCCTCCCAAAGTTCTGGGATTACAGGCTTGAGCCACCGTGCCTGGACTTGATTCTTGTTTTCTTTCTTCGTTGGCTCAGAAGTTGGGCATGGAAGTGGGTGCTATTTATCAGGTCACTCAGAGATCCCCGCCTGGACACCGAAGCATAACATTTTGATGAAGAGGGGAGGGCCAGGGCTCCAGCTTACCTCTGTGGCTCAGAACAGTGCATGTACCATGAGGTTTCCCCTTGTTCTAGGGCACCTGCTCGCATGGCTGAGCTGGAGCAGATGCCGAGACGATATGCTGGGCAGTCTGTGACTGTGGTTTCCCAGTAATGCTGGCCGCAGGAAGGCAGCTCCTCACCCAGCACTGACGGGATTCTGCGGGTGAAGTTGATCAGAATATGCTTAGTGCAGGAATCACCGGCCTGTATCTCATGAGCACAAACATTCATTCACAAACTCACATGGTTTAAGCAGGATTCTGCCCTTGGAAAGTGCTGGAATTTAACTAAAGATATCCTTTGTTCATTGTATCCTTAACCTTAACTAGATCACCACAACACTCTCTAGACTCTTAGCAGGCATTTGATATATTTCCACTGCCACATACATACAACATGCATGTTGTAAGCTGCATCTTTTTTTTTTCTGAGACGGAGTTTTGCTGTTATTGCCCAGGCTGGAGTGCAATGGCGCGATCTTGGCTCACCACAACCTCCGCCTCCCGGGTTCAAGCGATTCGCCTGCCTCAACCTCCCGAGTAGCTGGGACTACAGGCATGTGCCACCATGCCTGGCTAATTTTTTTTTTTTTTGCACTCTTAGTAGAGACGGGGTTTTCTCCATGTTGGTCAGGCTGGTCTCAAACTCCCAACCTCAGGTGATCTGCCCTCCTCGGCCTCCCACAGTGTTGGGATTACAGGCATGAGCCACCGCACCCAGCCTGCTGCATCGCTTAAAAGAGCTGGGAATCAGGAAATAACTAGAATAATAGTAGGACAAAAAGAGATGCCGCAATCTCTGCCTTTAAGGTGACTTCTCTTCATAAATACAAGGGAAGCAGGCAGAAAACATAATTTGCATAGTTTTCTTCCAAAACTTGCGAAAAAGAAATCTCCAAAACCTTAACTATAAGTTCTAGTGCCTCCTGACCTTACTGGACACAGCCACCAAATGAGGTGCAACTCTTAAGCGACAAGGTAGCTAGAGTTGGCCAGAGCAAAGTATGGAATTATCCATATATGATTAGTGGTCAACAGCCTGCAAGACTCTGGCCTTCTTGAACTGCAGTAGGTGCCCCTAAGAGGCTGGTTAAAGGTTTCTTTTTGTCTCACCTTAGCTATTTTTACAAGCACCTCAGTGAAATGAACCAAAGCACTTTCAACTGCTGATGGGTGACCTTGTTTGCATGAATTGCTCAATTTTGCTTGGAAATGGCTGAGACAGCAAGGAAGCATTTTTAATTTAAGCAGTGTTAATATTCAGTCAGCAACCTCTCCCTCTCCCCTCTAACAGATGAGAAAATGATTAATGCAAGGGAATGTATTTCACTTTTCATGTCTTTACCTAACAATCTCATTTCAGAGAGGTGGCTACTGACAAGCCCTCACTCTGGAGCAAAGCCCAGTGTCCTGATATTTATGAGCTAATTTTCAGGTTAATAATAAATAAAATTCTATAAAACACATTAGAGTTATCATCAGTTATTATCTGTGAACTCTTACCCTCCTCTACTCTATTTCTTTTCTTTTTGATGTTTTGAGGAATCACAAAGACAGAAAAGCCCAATCTCTTTTTTCCCTGAACTCACTCATGTGTATATTTTTAGCACCTGCAATGTGCCAGGCCCCATGCTAGATCTGAGGGATTCAAAGACACAGAGGGCGGGGCTGCTGCTCCATGATGATGAAGTGGCTGACAAACGGCCCCACAAGTTATCTGTTCTTTTACACAGATAAGATCAAAGGGTGCCAGGGTCCAGAGAAGCCTTGGCCAGAGCCAGGAGCAGGTAACACCCAAGCTGGGCCACAGAGAGGCAAGTAGCAACATGACAGGGAAACAGTGCAAGTCACTGCTGGCTGGCTCAGTACTTTCTTGGGAGCACCTGCCAGCCACTGACACCAGGGCACATCAGCATCAGCAGCCTGTGCTGCACGGGGGTTGGAGTTTTCAAGAGTTTCACATACCTTCTCCCATTTTACCATTTTGATCTGCACAATAACCCCTAGAGCTTGCAGGCAAATCGCAGGGCAGTTTTCCCCACCCTGTCCTCTGCCTTTGCCTCTTCTTTTCTTTGATGCTTCCTTTTGTGGGAGCTACTATGGAGGCAAGATTCTGTGGCCAGAAACTAGAAACTCAGTAAATGTCCTTCTCCACTATGCCCTTTTTTTTTTTGAGACAGAGTCTTGCTCCCAGGCTGGAGTGCAGTGGCACAATCTGGGCTCATTGCAACCTCCACTTCCCAGGTTCAAGTGATTCTCCTACCTCAGCCTCCCAAGTAGCTGAGAATTACAGCTGTGAACCACCACACCTGGTTAATTTTTGTATTTTTAGTAGAGATGGGGTTTCATCATGTTAGCCAGGCTGGTCTCGAACTCCTGATCTCAAATGATCTGCCCACCTTGGTCTCCCAAAGTGCTGGGATTACAGGCGTGAACCACTGTGCCCAGCCTCTTCTATACCTTTTTAAGAGGGTTGATACAATATCTGGTTTGCTATAAAAAAAAATCAAAGAATTACTGAACTCTTTTTTTCTCCACTGAACCAGAGATCATACCTTAAAATAGTCAATGTCTTAAACACAACCATCTGTGCCTATATTTCCAATAAAAATATTGACACTTGCTACAAGTGATGAACTATCTATCCCTCAGTAGGGAACCACAGCTGAACAGTGTGGGTGCGTGCACATTGAGATTTGAGACCACGTCCCGGCCTGTTCACTGCACCATGAATATGCTCAGGGAGCCACCCTGAGGCGACACACCCTAAAACCAAGACCCTACTGCTGGGCCATCAGCCCACATGTGCTTTCTTCTTCTACTTACTCCGTCAGCCGTCTCCTCTCAGCAAAGCTGATCACTGTCCCACTTGAGGAAATGTGTAGAGCAGGATGAGCTGTTTCTCTCAACAAGAGAAATCTGGTTCCTATTGCAGGTGAGAAAATAGGAATAAAACATTGCCATGCAGACCAGTGCTGTCCCTAGGCTAAGCCCCACATTTCAGACCCTAGACTCTCTTTCCCCTAACATCAAAATCCCCCACGTAGTGTCTTCAGATTCACAGCTGAAAATTTCACTCATGATAAGGCCTTCATGGATGCCAGTGGCTGGTTACCTCTACTTGGTGCTGCAGGCATGTCCTCAGGGTGTACCCTCTATGAGTGCTCAGGTGCTATGCAAAGGGTGCTCCTTGCCCCAGTAGCATCTAATCACCTGGAAACTAGTTAGAAATTCACACTCTCAGACCCACCCCAGCCCTCCTGACTTCCAATCTGTATTTTAACAAGATCCTCAGGAAATCTGTGTGCATATTAAAATTTGGGGATGCACCAGTATAACCTACAGGAGAGACTCTAACAATGGAAGGACAGGGACCATATTGGAACTGTGGGGAGAACACTTCTGGGAAGGCAGCCCTCACATCTTCTCTTCCTAAACATTAGGCTGGCCCTGACTACATCGCAAATGAGGCACAAGCACAAGATGTTGCTGGGGAAGCAGATCACTTGTGCCTCCTCAACATTGTGCCGGCTCGGGGTCTAGGATAACATAATAAAATGGTCATCTTTCCATTCTTCACTACCTTTCACAAAAATTGAAGAGACACACATTTTTTTGTTGGCATCATCTAGGTATTTTCCCAAAAATGTCATTGAATAGTTTTATCATTTCCATAAATTACTCTTTTGGTCATTCATTCAGCAAACATTAACTATCACAAACTATGTGCCAGGCTTCAAGAATTAACAGAACAAGACTGGTAACTTGTGCACAGAGTTCAAAGAATATCCCCAATCTACCATACATATCCATATACCATACCCACAAAGTATAGCACATTGTGAGTCCAATAAAAATCATCTGCAGAGGCCAGGTGCAGTGGCTCATACCTGTAATCCCAGAACTTTGGGAGGCCAAGGCAGGCAGATCACCTGAGGTCAGGAGTTTGAGACTAGCCTGGCCAACATGGCAAAAAAAAACCATCTCTACTAAAAAATATACAAAAATTAGCCAGACATGGTGGACATGCCTGTAATTCCAGCTACTCGGGAGGCTGAGGCAGGAGAATCACTTAAACCCAGGAGGTGGAGGTTGCAGTGAGCCAAGATTGTGCCACTTCACTCCAGCCTGGGCGGCAGAGTGAGACTCTGTCTCAAAAAAAAAAAAAAAAGAAACAAAGATCATCTGGGGAGATTTCTAAAAACATAAATTTTTGAGCCCAACTCCAGATCAATTAAATCAGGATCTTAAGGAGTGGAGCCAGGGCATCAGTATTTTTTAAGCACCCTGACTGATTGCTAACAGGTAGCCAGAGTTGAGAACCTGTAAAGCAGAAAAACAAAAGAAATACCTTAACCTTTGACCAACCTTGGGTCCTCATGACAAAAAACTAGCACTGACAGTAGGTTTGGAGTTTATAAAGTTGCCCTCTAGGACATCTTCTCTGACTGGTAAAAGGGAAGGAATCGCTTGGAAATAGCTCACTGTGTGCAAAGGAGAAAGTACCTCTGGTGGAGATGAGAGCAGCTTCACTCTGCTCACTTGTCCCAAACGCATTGATGGCTCTCACATAGAAAAAGTAATTATCATTGGGTTGGAGGTTAACTTTCAGCTGGAGTCCTTTGATTCCAGAGAAAGATCTAAATACAGGAGGAAAATAATAATTTTAAAAACAATGCCATGTGCTAAATGAGTCATATTTCAATTTGGTAGTGAATGAACATCTTTTATTAGCAACAAACAACTTATTTTCTTCCCCTTTTATGCCACTGGATTAGCAAGCCAGGTCCTACAAAACGGCCACTGTCCACTAAGATTACTTTATCAAATAATTTCTATTATGTGCCTTCTAGAATGCTCTTTGGAACAGAACCAGACACTTAAAAAAATTCAGAAAACAGACTACTTTTGTGGTTGGTGAATCTCCAAGAATATATCATTTTCTTTATCAATTGTTGGCAGAGAGGGAACTTTTGGATTAAGATGATATTAAACTGATCTACAATGATTTTTTACATGATCATCACGCTAAAGCCACCGAAGTTAATAGAAACTGAAGATATTTAAAGAAGACAATATATTTTAGAGCAAACTCGATCCTGGCAAGAAAAGAGAATTCTAATTGAAAAAAAAATCCTCAAAGTTGCTGTTCCTAAATCGCCTATTTAAATTAAAAGAAAAATGCTGATAGTGTTATCTAATTGGCAGTGGGCTTGGCAAGTCCACTGTAACAGCCCCACCACTTAATGCAAATGGACTTGATTTGAAGATGGAGCTCTCTGAATCTGCCAACAAGCTGGAATCGTTTTGTGCTTCTTTCCCATTCTCTTTAATCTGTTTGATATCATAGCCTAGAGCATTAATTAAGAAAAAGAAAAAAAAAAAAAAGGAAGCAGGGCTTTTCTTTAAACTTCCATTTGGAGAGTCCTTAGAGTTACAAGTTAGATTCCTTGCTAATGAAGTTCCTAACCTGGGTGCTGGAGAGCCAGAGTCCTGCTCCTGGTAGATACAATAATTGTTAATGAATAGAATAGTACAATAGCCTTCATGCTCATTTTCAGAAGGGTAGGGGTTTTTGTTTGTTTTTGTTTTGTTATTAATGATTATACCACAGAAACATCAGAATCCAAGAGTAGTCACTGTTCATCTACAGATGAATTTTTTTTTCCAGGTTATTTCTACTTTTGCTGACTTATTTCACTTCCTAATACCCATCTTAGAGAATAACACATGGAAAACCAGTGAAAGGAAAAAGTGTTCTTAACCCAGAAAACAAACTAATCTCAAACTTCTTAAAAGCGGAACATTTGTACAGAATAACCACCGCACCCCAACCCCATGTCTAAAAAGACAAAACTCACGTCGTGCTCCTCAGAAGGCAGGGGGAAGGGGAGCAAGGGGAGCACCCTGGACCTGCTTATGTAAGTGCTGTTCAGTGCCTGTGTCTGGAAAAGGTCAGTGCACACTCCTCGAATCATATTGGTTGTTATTTTAGAACTGATCACCCGACCAGGTCCTCAGGAGAGGACTGTCCTTAGATGCACTCAGACTGGATCAATGACATTGAGCCCATGTCCACTGACAATTAATTAGGCTTCAGTGAATTAATGAAAAACCATGTCCTATGACTGAGAATGTAATTCCTAACTAGTATCTAGAATATTATTCTGGGGTAGATGTATTGCTTACCTTATTGGAATTGATGACTGAAGAAATGTTTTAAATGAACATTAATTACAATTAGTAACAAAATTATTGTCTCACTAAGCATACTCAGCCTGAACTGAATTTCAGACTTCATTTGCTCTCTAAATAAATATGTATTGATCAGTTATCATGTGCCCAAGCCCGGTCTCTGCCTTTTATTCTGAGGGCTTGTTGAGGAGGTGGGGGTGGGAAGGGGGAAAGTAACAAGGATTGGTGGGGAAATTTTAGCTTTAGAGACAAAGAGAATGCACTGGCTTCATTTTGTAACAACACAGTTGTGAAATACCAAGGATACTGTTTTTTTTAGGTAAGTGCCCTTAAGATGTATGAAGTCTGTCAAGGAGAAAAGTCCACTTATATAGTCAACTGCACCCTCTGTCTCATTGCTCATTTGAAAAAATAAAGGTTTACATGGTACTGAAGTCAAAATGTGGGATCTGTCCTGCTTTCAGCGCATGATACAGGTCAGGCAGATTTGACAAATATGCACAATGTCCTCACTGAATCTGTGAAATAAAAGCAGCAGGCATGCAAACAAAAGTAACATGAAATGTGGTGGTGTTTTATTGTTTACAAGTTGCCATCTTATGCCCAAAGTGCCAGGAAGAAAGCAAAAAAGGTTAGAACAAACCATTCATTTCCCTGTCTACTTATTCTGACTCCACTCAGATGTCACCAAAGTTTTCATGTCAGCTGTCCCTGCTTTTTAGCCAAATGAAAACTTTGGAATTTGAGATCTAAAGAGTAGCACTCTTCCAGAGATTATGACTTTTTTTTAATTTTAGAAACAAAAATTTGTCATCATTGCAACTAAGTCCATATGACTATAACAAGAATTGCATAGTTTGCAGTAGAATTCAAGTTCACAGACTACCCAAACTAAGGTGAGTGGTCAGATAGCAAATGAAGCCACAATACTTTGCTTAAGAAGGGATTTTTATACCAGTAAATAATATGACTATGTGACTATGATTGGAAGTCTACAGCCAATAATAAATTTGAAAGACAATGTGAAATTTGACTCAAATGGTCTCATTTTGGGCCTTAAGTATGGGATTGTCTCTACAAGTGCCATAGTGCAATGGAAAGAGATGGCTTTATGTGCGGAGGTTCCAGACACACGAGGGCAGTGAACAGCACAGCACCTAGAGCTTCTGAGCAGCAGTCACGCAGTTACTGCTGGATGAGCATCAACTGGATGATGGCTGGATGAGCTCAAGTGGAAGTGGAACTTATCACAGAGCGCTGTGCCCAGCAGGGCTTCAGAGGCCTCTCAACCTGCTCATCTCGCCCTTGGTAGCTCCACTGCTATAAAGCAGAGAGAAATGATTTAGAGGAGGCTCACTGTCTCCTCAGAAGGCCTTGGACTGCCCTGCAAATGAGAGATGGACAGTCTCTTTCAGAGGCAAATGAGTGGAAGCCCCCAGCAGCTGGTGACTGTGAGGATGGCCTCTCTAGCTTGGGCCCTTTTATTTTTGGGTTTCTGCCAGGAGTGCCTGGAAAGTGTGCCACGACTAAGATGGGCAATGGGGCGAAAATCATTCTTGGTAGGAATTGAAAAGGATTTTTATGAAGTGAAAAATAATTGGGGACATAATGCTTAAAGGGGATATTAAAAGCATTCCTGTTAAGTCAGAGAGAATATGAGGTTAAAAAAATTGGGAGGTAGGAGGTAAAATTATTACCATTTGCAGATGATGGAACCGTTTATCTAGAGATCCGAAGAAAATCAGCTGAAAAACTCTTACATAATAAGAGAATTCAGTATGACTGCTAGATATAAAACTGATACAAGAAATCAAAAGCCTTCATATACAAATAACTAGATAGGAGATAGAATGAAAAATCTTATTTAGAATAGTGACAGACATAAAAAATATATAAAGATATAAGATCTATATAAAGAACATTTTTTAAGTTGCTACTGAGGGAAACACACACAAGTCTTGAGTGAAGGGAAAGGCACAACAGTTCTTGGACAGGAAAATGCAACATCATAAAAATTTCAATTCTCCCGAAGTTAACCTATAAATTTAACATGATCATTAAAAATAGCAAATTGTCAGGGGCAGGCTGATGGAGGAGGCTACACATCCTAATTCTAAAGATCATATAAAATATAAATTAGCAAATAGAAAAAAAAATCAGTAAGGGGCAACCTAAGCTACCAGGAATTCTAAATTATAAAGCTATAATAATAAAACCAGTATGGTCCTGGGGCATACATAGATGGATCAATAGACAGGTTGTAAAGGTCAGGAATAGAGCCAAACATATTGGCTTGGTATATAATAATGGAAGCATTTCAGATCAGAAAGGGAAAATGATGGGTTTTTCTGTTAGGACAGCTAGGTAGCCATACTAAAATAAAAAAAAGGTAGGCTTTCCTACTTCACACAGTCTACTGAGATAAATTCCAGATAAAAAAATGAAATTCCTATATTGTCTACTACAAAAAACATGAGTGAATAAACACATGCATACACACACACACACACACACACACACACACACACACACACACACTCAGAGAGAGAGAGAGGGCATTTTAAAATATGCTACCCAAGTTAAAAGCTATTTTCAAAAGAGATTAATAAATTCAACTAAATTATTATTAAAAATATGCACAGTAAAAAAAACTTTAAAGATTTGCAACTTACATCTTAATAAGAAAGCTAACTTCCTTAAAAAAAAAAAGAGTTTCTACAAATCAAAAAGAAAAAGCATCACAATCCAAGAGAACAAAAATTGAGAAGAAATGAACAGTTTATAGAAAAGAAAGTACTGTACATGGCTCTGAGCCATATGAAAAGATGTTCAACCTAATAAAAGAAATGTACAGTCAAACTAAAATAAGATTTGATTTTCTACAGATTGTCAAAAGGTCGAAAGTTTTATCATCCCATGTTTAGGCAAGGGTGTGAAGAACCAAGGACTCTTATACATTGCTAGTTAAAGTCATATAAACAGCTACAACCTTTATAGAGACAGTTTAGTAATATCAATTGGTAAATAAGTTATATTCCATTTTTTTTTTTTTTTTTTTTTTTTTTCAGACAGAGTTTCACTCTGTTGCCCAGTCTGGAGTGCAGTGGCATGATCTCAGCTCATTGCAACTTCCGCCCCCCAGGTTCAAGGGATTCTCCTGCCTCAGACTCCTGAGTAGCTGGGATTACAGATGCCTGCGACCACCATGTGGCTAATTTTTGAATTTTTGGTAGAGACAGGGTTTCACTGTCTTGGCCAGGCTGGTCTTGAACTCCTGACCTTGTGATCCACCCACCTCAGCCTCCCAAAGTGCTGGAATTACAGGCATGAGCCACTGCACCCAGCCTAAATTATATTCTTATAACAATACAATAATTTTTTTTTAAATTTTGTTTCTTTATTTATTAAGATGCAGTTTAACTCCTGTCACCCAGGCTACAGTGCAGTGGCACAATCTCAGCTCACTGCAATCTCTGCCTCCTAAGTTCAAGCAATTCTCCTGCCTCAGCCTCCCAAGTAGCAGGGATTACAGGTGCCTGCCACCACACCTGGCTAATTTTTTATTTTTTATTTTTCCATAGAGACAGGGTTTTACCATGTTGGCCAGACTGGTCTCAAACTCCTGAGCTCATGAGATCCATCCACCTCAGTCTCCCAAAGTGCTGGAATTACAGACATGGGCCATCACACCTGGCCTAAAATTGTTTTTTTAAATTGAAGTAGTTTCATATGTATTGATATGGGATGCTCACCAACGCATATTTTTAGGCAAGAAAAGCAAAGTGATAAACTATATATAATATGCTACCATTTGTTGAAAAACTATAGATGTTTGTATGTGCACAGACTATCTGAAAAGATCAATATGAATCACGTAACAGTAATTGCTTCTGGGGCGGAGAACTGGGTAGGTAAAGTATAGGTAGAAAGGAGACTTAATTTCCACTCTTTTGTATCTTTTAAATTTGTATCATAAGTACATATTCTCTATCCAAATTTAATTAAATATTTTACTTTTAAGAGCTATATTACCAGCTCAGAAGTTCAGGAGTTGGTTGAACATGTTTGCACAATCTCAAATGGGATATTAGTTTGAACACTGTAAAGCTTCTCCAGGAATTGATAATTCAGCAATTTGTGTGGGATGGAAAAAGGGAGTATGTATGTGCCTAAGGTAACTTGAGGTTCTCAATTATGGAGCGTGGCAGTTTTCTGCATCACCATGTCCAACTCCTGGATCTAAGCATGCTTTCTCCCCAGGGAAGGGGGGCGGCCTGTATACAAACAATATGGAGGAATCCAGTGCTGTGACTCCTAGAATCAGCCTACGGATAGTGTCGTCACTGCAGTGTACCACACAGATGGCTAAGCAGGAATTGTTTTTTTAAAACACAGTTGGCTGTCACTGGCATTCACATTGGCAGCACCAATATTCAGGCAGTCAGTCAACACCACATAATGTGAACTATGAACAGAGTACATGGCTGGGCCCTGAAGGACCAGCTAGTAAGGCAGTGTTCCCTAAATGTGCCTGGGCATATTAGACCTTCTGAATCAGAATCTTAAGAAGGGCCTTCCAATCTAAGTGTTTAGTAAGTATCCCAGTTGATTTTTATGATCATTTAGGTTGGGAAACATAATCATAAGATAATGCGGGGTAAGAAGGCATAGGAAGGGAAAAAAAAAAAAACTACTTGAGAACATGAGCAACATTAAATATAAAAAAAAACCTAACTGAACAGCCATTGCTGCTTGAAGCTACTTATAAAATCTTAACTAACTGGGAGAGAGATCCAAGATGGCCGCATAGCAGCAGCTCAGGATTGTAGCTCCCAGTGAAAGCACAGAGAGCGAGTGGATGCCACAATTGCAGACGAATTTTTGATGCCCACAGACTGGGAGATTCTCGGAGAAGGAGCCACACGGGTCGCCAGCGCGACTCTTTTGGCCGGCGCGGCGCTTCTCAGTGCGGAGTGTACGGGACTGGATGCCCTTTTAGTCGGGCTCCACTGGTCCCATCCCCACAAGGAGAACAGCAATTGGAAGCGCTGAGGACGGAGAGAGCACAGCTGAACCCGGGAAGGCCCAGCTCTGTAGGGAAGGGGCGCCCCCCGAAGGAAAACTAAGAAACAGAAAAAACTTCATCACCAACAAGCCGGACGTCCACTCAGAGACCCAATCGTAAAGTCGGCAATTACAAAGATGACAGGTGGATAAATCCACAACAATGGGAAGAAACCAGTGCAAAAAGGCTGAGAACACCCGAAATCAGAATGCCTCTCCTCCTACCGGGGATCGCAGCTCCTCATCAGCAAGAGAACAAG
>CAUYQU010081618.1:0-28467 GCA_963574635.1 Cheracebus regulus
CAGGATATTATCCAGGAAAATTTTCCTAAACTAGCAAGGCATGACAATACTCAACTCCAGGCAATACAGAGAACCCCACAAAGATATTCCTCAAGAAGACCAACCCCAAGACACATAATTGTCAGATTTACCAGGATTGAAATAAAGGAGAAAATACTAAGGGCAGGCAGAGAGAAAGGCCAGGTTACCCATAAAGGGAAGCCTATCAGACTCATAGCAGATCTCTCAGTAGAAACTCTACAAGCCAGAAGAGAGTGGGGGTTAATATTTAACGTCCTTAAAGAAAAAACTTTCAACCCAGAATTTCATATCCAGCCAAACTAAGTTTTACAAGTGAAGGAAAAATAAAATTTTTTGTGAACAAGCAAGAACTCAGATTTCATCACCACCAGGCCTGTTTTACAACAACTTCTGAAAGAAGTACTATACACAGAAAGGAACAACCAGCATCAGTTATCCCAAAAACTTACCAAAAAGTAAAGAATATTAGGACAATGAAGAATTTACATCAACTAACAGGCAAACAGCCAGTTAACCTCAAATAACAGTATTAAATTCACATATATCAATATTAATCCTAAACTTAAATGGATTAAATGCCCCAATCAAAACATACAGTTAGACAAACTGAATAAAAAGTTAAAACCCATCGGTACACTGTATTCAGACCTTTCTTATAGGCAAGGACACACAAAGACAACATAAAGGGATGGAGGAAGACTCACCAACCTAATGGAGAGCAAAAGAAAAAAAAAAAAAACATGATTTGAACTCAGCCCTGGAACAAGCAAATTTAATAAATATTTACAGAACTTACCACCCCATATCCATAAAACATATATTTTTTTCAATATTATATCATGCCCATTCTAAAAGTGATCACATAATAGGAAATAAATCACTTTTTAGTAATTGCATAGCATTTCACAGATTTAAATGTCCTGAGCAATAGAGCAAGATTCTCGTTCTCTCTCCCCCTTTCTCTCTTTTATTCTTCAAAAAAAAAAAAAAGAATCTCATCAGCCAAGAGGAAAGACCTACACATATTGACATTAGAGTTTGCAAAACATTGTCCAAATGTGATGTGGCAAGGAAGATGTGGCTAGGAAAATGGCTTCTCAGGCTTCTTAGGCTAAGAGGCTACATAACGAGGAAAAACGGTTACTTAGGCTAACACCAGGTGCAGCCACCAGCCATCATCTCAATGGAATTAAAAAACAAGCCGCTCAGGGTCACACTGACCCTGAGAATTTCCCCTGCTTCTAACTGCCAGCCTTGGCTTCTGTACAAACTGCTTGTTTGCAAAAATCCTCAGCTCCCAGCCCCCGGAAGAAGTGCTTTTAGCATAAAAGCCCAGCTCTCCCTTAACTCGGGGCCACGGGTTGGAGAGACGTGAGTCCTCCGTGGTCGCCGGCAATAAAGACCCTGCAATTTGTCATACTTTTGTCTAGGTGCTGGTCTTTTTATCTTGCTAAAAAAATACAACACAAAGACATGTTTGGACAATGTAAATTCCTGGTTGGCAGTACAAAGCCCACACACAGCTCAGAGCCTTCTACGAGTTTTTATAATCTCCTACTTATCAATAGGAGCAGACAGAGATGGCACACACCTTAGGAAAACATCTAACAGAAAAACTGATGATGTCTATGAATTATTCTAAATGACTGTTTTGTGTTTGGGTGTCTGAGTGTTTAGTGTATAAGTGGATATATCTGAGTGTGTATGAATATACATCTATATGTGCATCTATGAGTGTATCTGGGTGCACAGGGGTGTGTGTGTGTGACTGTGTGTGTATAAAACTCAGAGAAATGCTGAGTCACGGGACCCATCCACCCATCTCCCATATTCTGCCCTCCATCCAAGTGTGACTGTGCAGGCTCTGCCCACAGAACAATGTCAGCTGGGCACAGTTGATCCCAGAAGCCCCCAAGAGAGAGGTTTTCAGGATGGTTGGAGCACTGGGAGCAACCAGGTCTCAGCCTTGGCCAAGAGAAGGTCCAGGTGTGGCGGCTCATGCTTATAACCCCAGCACTTTGGGAAGCCAACATGGGAGGATCACTTGAGTCCAGGAGTTCAAGATCAGCCTGGGCAACATGGTGAAATTCCATCGCTACAAAAAATACAAAAATTAGCCAGGTGTGGTGCACATGCCTGGGAGGCTGAGGCGGGAGGATCACTTGAGCCTTGGGAGGTTAGGACTGCACCCTGGTGGCGCCACTGTACTCCAGCCTGGATGGCAGAGTGAGACATTGTCTCAAAAAAAAAAAAAATCGTAAGGAGCAAGTGTGGGTGATAGCATCACTGTCCCAGCACCTCACTGCCTGTTATGAGGAAGAAGCCCTACCTGACTTTGCTGAGTGTCCCACCCCTGTGACCCAGCTGCCTTTTCAGACCAGCTGCCTGCAGTTACCTGTGGGTCCACAACCAACTTGGCATTCAGCCCTCAGCTGAGGAGAAAGGGGCCTGGAAGGGAGGCCCTGATCCAGGCTTCACAGATCTAATCAGATGAGAAGTGACAGGGTAAGTTGAGGTGAACTCCAAAAAGTAGAGGGGTCCAGGGCCTGGACCAAGAACAAGAAAAGTGTCAAAGTAGGATGAGGACCAGGCCAAATCGAGGGTCAGAGCCACAGCAGAATCAGGGCAAAGTTGGAGTCAGGGAATCACTTTTTTTTTTTTTCTGAGACAGAGTCTCGCTCTAGTGCCAGGCTAGAGTGCTATGATGCAATCTTGGCTCACTGCAACCTCCACCACCTCCCAAGTTCAAGTGATTCTCCTGTCTCAGCCTCCCGAGTAGCTGGGACTACAAGCGCGTGCCACCACACCCAGCTAATTTTTGTATTTTTAGTAGAGACAGGGTTTCACCATGTTGGCCAGGATGGTCTCCATCTCTTGACCTCATGATCTGCCTGCCTCAGCCTCCCAAAGTGCTAGGATTATAGGCGTGAGCCACTGCCAACCAGGAATTACATTTTAAAATAGGTGCCCCTCCAGCACTGTCCTTCATTTTCTTCAGGATGCTAGATTCCCACAGAGCCTTCCCTGTCCAAGACACCTACATAAGGTAGCCAGCTCCAGGGTAGCCCCCTTTTCTGAGACTCCAGATTGTGCCGGGGCCTGCTGCACTGTTGGTGGAAATCCAGCCCTGCTCCCAGGCAGCACACAGTCTAGGAGAAAAAGGACAGGAACATGTAGCTCTGAGCTTTATGAGCTACCAGGCAGGAAATGGCAGAAATGAGAAAGTCAGAAAACTACTCTGACTTAAGGCCACCGCTTGGCTCCAAGCCCCAGCCTTGGATGAAAAGAAAGGAGGAAAGTGTAACTCAGACAAGAGAACTGTGCAGAGGAGCCAAGGCTGGCATGGGAATCCCTCTGACGTGAGGAGGGGGGTTGGGAGAACCACCTGGGCTGCCCTTCTCAAGAGAGGCTAGATCTAGATCCAGCAACACCCCAGGGCTGGGGTCTCTGTGCCCCTGACCACTTCTCCCCTCTCCCCTGGCACAGGGGCTGACACATACCATGGAGCGCCATGTGGATCCCAAAGCCCTGCAGAAGATGACCAAATGTGCCCTACAGGACTACACCTATAGGGGGTCCATATCAGGCCACCCCTATTTGCCTGAGAAGTACTGGCTTTCTCAAGAGGAAGGTAAGGTCTTGCCCTTTGCTGACCCCTAAAATGACCTCCAACCTGAACCTGACCACCTGGATCCTGAACTCCATCCTTTTTTTTTTTTTTTTTTGAGACAGAGTTTCACTCTTGTTGCACAGTGTGAAGTGCAATGGTGCGATCTTGGCCTCCACCTCCTGGGTTCAAGTGATTTTCCTGCCTCAGCCTCCTGAGTAGCTGAGATTACAGGCACCCAAAACCACACCCAGCTAATTTTTGTATTTTCAGTAGAGACAGGGTTTCACAATATTAGCCAGACTGGTCTCAGATTTCTGACCTCAGGTGATCTGCCGGCTTCAGCCTCCCAAAGTGCTGTGATTACAGGCCTACGCCACCAGGCCCGGTCTCCATCCTGATCCTATATCAACTTTATCTCCACCCATGACCTAGATTTCTTCCCTAACCACCCCCAACTCCCAACTACCTGACCTGACCCTGGTCCTGGAGAAGATGACCTATGCCTTTGCCTTTTGGCGTTCTTGTCTATGGAAAAAAAGCTGGAAGGGCACTGGGTCTCATCCTTAGAGAGTTGGAGAAAGGATTAACCTCCCACAAACAGATCCCTCCAAGTGCATTCCAGATGCCATCTCCTCCCATCTTCCCAGCCACCCTGCTCCCATCAGCTACCTTCATCTCTCCTGCGTCCCTCTGCCCCACCACACCTCTTTCCCTCACCCTGTAAACTTCTCTAATTTCTTCCCAACTAAAAATTCTTCTTGCTCTTCTCCTCAACAGCCAAGGTTCTCAGAAACATGAGCTGTACTATCTCTATTTCCTCACCTCTTCTTTTTTTTTTAAATATATATATTTTTATATAAAGATGGGGTTTCACCACGATGGCCAGGCTGGTCTTGAACTCCTGACCTCAGTTGATCCACCCACCTCGGCCTCCCAAACTGCTAGGATTACAGGCGTGAGCCACCGCGCCCGGCCTCCTCACCCCTTCTTATACCTTATGAGAAACTTTCTTTCTCATTTGCTTGGGCACCTAAGATCTGTCTGGCTGTACGTTCGAAAAGAGCCAAGTCTGGTCTTTTTCACAGCTGTGCCCCTCCAACAAGCACAGCAGCTGGCTTTATAAGTCTTTGTTGAATGGATTGAGAATTCCCAATGGAAGTTAGGGATGTTCATCTCCTACAACGAAACAGTAAATTGCTCTTGAGTGGCTCTGATTACCAAATCCATAGGACTGCAGTCTTTACCTTTCGAGATCTTTACCCTCCTAGACCAATGACTTGCACTCATCTGACCACTCGCTACTTTTTGTGTGTGTGTGTGTGTTAATCCTCCAGCATGCACACTATGACCACTCTCTGCTTCTTGAAACAACTTCCTCTTCAGCTGCTTTGACACCTCCCTTTCCTGTGCATCCACTGTGGAAATATGGGGTTCCTTGGGGTATTATCCTGCACCCTCTTCTCCCCTTGCTCCTCCTCCAAGGCCATTTGAGTTAGCACAAGGCTTTAATTACTGACAGCTTCAAGTCCTAATTTCCAGATTTGTCCTCTCACCCAAATTCCACTCTCCTTCATATGCTTACAGTCATCTTGACGTGGATGTCCCCAAATACCTCAGTCTCAGTATGTCCAAACTACCAACCCTGAACTCCAAATCCCAGCACTCCACCCCTCCCCTCACACAGCTCCTCTTCCGCTAGGGCTTCTTCCACACTGTCTCACACATGTGTTCTTTCAGACTGTTGGATCATGGAGGGCCTTGTAGGACAGGCTTAGGTGACTGGGGCTGAAGGGGGCAAACCCTACAGGGTTTTAAGTAGGAGAGTGTCTTGGCCAAATTTTCGTTTGTGAAAAAGTACCACAGCTAATGTCCAGGTTGGATTATTGAATTTCAAAGGTGAGGCAAGGAGAACAAGTAGAATAATCCTCACAGCTTTTTATGTGCCAAGCATCATTCTAAATGTCTTACATATACTAACTCATTTAAGTCTCACAGCAACCCTGTGAAGTAAATAGTACTATTATCCCCATTTTAAAGTTGGAGAAACTGAGACATAGCAAAATTAATTAACTCGGTCAAGGTCAAACAGATAATAATTGGCAAAACTGAAATTTGAACACAAGCAGTCTATCTGCAGAGGCAGGTATCTATTAACCAAGACATTATATGTCTCCTGGTTAAGGTGCTGCAAAGATATGGAAGTGAGATCATGAGGCACTGGAAGAGGGAGTAGATTCAAGTGATTGATTAATTGATTGAGACTGAGTCTTGATCTGTCACCCAGGCTGGAGTGCAGTGGCATGACCTCGGCTCACTGAAACCTCCGCCTCCTTGGTTCGAGCGATTCTCGTGCCTCAGGCCCCTGAGTAGCTGGGTTTACAGGTGCACACCACCATGCCCAACTAATTTTTGTATCTGTAGTAGAGACAGGATTTTGTCATGTTGGCCAGGCTGGTCTTGAACTTTTGAACTCAAGTCATCTGCCTGCCCCAGCCTCCCAAAGTGCTGAGATTATAGGCATGAGCCACCACACCTGGCCAGATTCAAGTGATTTTGAAGGAGGCAGAATAGGCAAACCTTGGAGCGTAGAGTAGAAGATGAGAGAGAGGGAGGAATTGGGAAGAGGCTCCTTGTCCAGGTAGGCTGATTCAAAAAGGATAGTGGCAGGATGAAAAGTGGCACAGTGGATTCAGACTAAACTCAGAGGCTGCCTTAGGTGGGACATGGGCTGCATCTCAGTGTTTAAGACAAGTGTAGGCCTGCTGGGCTTAGGGTCTGGCCTGAGGACGGCATGTGAGGCTCAGCTTTGTACTGGGGATCAGAAGAGAAACATGTGGGGGAATCCCAGATCCTGGAGTAAGAAGTAACACTATTTGACATCTCCACCCCTAAAATCCAGCAGACAAATGCACAACAAACTACCTGAGCAGTGACCGGTACAACACATGGAGGACAGAACCTTACAACAGCAGCTGCTGCAACAAATATACCACCTACCTTCCTCGGCTGCCTAAGGTATCTATTGTACCCAGCACAGATGCCTGGGGACTGGGACAGGCATATCCCACCACTTCCCAAACCACAGTGACTGATATTTCACCATTAGGTCCTCATTGCTTTCCCAACAATACTGCCCCAGGGCTCTTCCCCATCTGTGAAACTAGAGTTTATATATATATTTTAGACAGAGTCTCACTCTATCACACAGGCTGGAGCACAATGGCACAGTTTCAGCTCACTGCAACCTCTCCCTCCCAGGTTCAAGCAATTCTGCTGACTCAGCCTCCTGAGTAGCTGGGATTACAAGCATGTGCCACCACACCTGGCTAATTTTTGTGTTTTCAGTAGAGATGGGGATCTTGCCATGTTGGCCAGGCTGGTCTTGGACTCCTGGCCTCAAGTGATCTGCCTGCCTCAGCCTCCTAAAGTGCTGGGATTACCGGCATCAGCCACTGTGCCTGGACAGGTTTGTACTTCTTTTTAGTTGAAAAAGGAACCCAAGAGTGGGGCTGTGCTGGGCCCCTGGCTCTCAATCTCTGGGGATTGGGTGTCCTCGGACCCAATCCCTGGCTGGGCTTTATAGGGACATGGCTGGTGTGCACTTCTTGATATGTTACTTTTTTAAGCTTGCCAGCTGGCCCCTCCCCATATAGTCTGGTCCCTGTGATACTGGGGCTAGCCAAGGAGTCAGTGATACACTCAATCTCCCTTCTCCACCTTCCCCTCTCCTTTGTGATGTGAGCATAGACGGAAGGAGGAAGATCAAGGCTACTTAGTAGCAGTGCAGATACAGGAGAGTCTTCCAAGGACACATTATAAGGTCCAGCCACAGCCCCAGGCTCAAGGGCACCTGAGAGGACCCAAGACCAGAGCCAGGGCTCTTAACTGCAGGCTGATGGCTGACCCTGGGTTGACAGAACTCTTTTGAATTAGACTTCCTCAAGAATTAGAATCTTTCACAAGTTCTGCACGGAATGGGCAAGCAATATTGAAAACCCCCTATTCGAGAGACACCCTGACACAGCTAAACAGCTAGACAAAGAGGGGTAAAATCAAAGGCAAACTCTGAGACAGGGTTGTCACAGGCCCCGGGGCCAAACCCCATGCACCTTCTGCCTTCCCCATCCCACCCGCTCCTGGAGGCGTCGTAAACGCGTTGCCAGGAGACAGCGGCAAACACCCAGAGCCCTGGAGAGAGGTGGGGAGCTGCTGAGGGGCGGGATACGGCGCGGTCTGGCGATAGGTCTGGGTATTCTGGGAGGATCCCAAAAAAGGGAGCAGCTCTGCCACGTCAGAGCTTGAGGTAGCATGTGTGCCACTTCTAGGAGGCCGGGATGGAGACAGCAGTTCGAGGAATGACCTTGGAATGCCCTTCTAAGCCGGAGCGGCTCAATGCCAACGGTAAAGAGTGGTAGTGGGGCGGTGGAAAGAACAACAGGTGGAGAGGGTAGGGGAAGGCCGGGAGGAGGGGGTGATGGGGACCTGAAGATGGTGAGGAGACCGAGGGTCCTGGAGAGGGCGGAACCCTGAATTTATCATCCGGCTTTTGTTTCCGCCTCGCTCTGTCTGTGACGCGGCCTCTTCCCATCCCTGTGCATCTGTCTTTGGGTCTCCTGCACTGGGGACCTGCGGGCGCAGAGCGCGAAGTGGTGGTGAACATGCTGAACTCACTATCGCGGAACCAGCAGCTGCCACGGATCGCGCCCCGATGCGGGTGCGTGGACCCGCTGCCCGGCCGCCTGCCCTTCCACGGTTACGAAAGTGCTTGCTCTGGCCGCCACTACTGTCTGCGCGGGATGGACTACTACTCCAGCGGGGCGCCCTGGACTGACCGCCGCCTGCGGCCTTGGTGCCGGGAGCATCCGACTGTAAGGTTCGCAGGGTTCGGCCCGCCTCAGCCGGGCTCCACCCACACAAGCCCCGCCCCAGAGCCCAGCCCCACTTCCAGCCCGGCGTCCTCTGGGCTGGCCCCCAGCCTGCTGTATCCCCGCGCTGCAAGCTCTCCAGGCCCCGCCGTGTCCCGCCTTCGGGCTCCAAGGCCTGAGCTAACAACTGAGGCGGAAGAACCAGAACGGAGGTTACTCCAAGCCCCCGAACCCTGTCCCTCTCAAACTGGGCTCAAGGTCATCCTAGCCTCTGTATATGCTCTGGAAGTCCCGCCAGAGGGTTTTTGAGGAAGAAACCCCGCACATCAGGCGCATCCTCTTCCCACGTCTCCTTGGCTCTGCCCCCTCCTCTGGACACCTGGTCCTAGCAACACAGGTTCTAGCCTGTGAAGTGCCCTGCGTCCTCAGAAAAATATCCTCTCTTGCTGGGTCCCCGTCACCGTCCGTAGTGGGTGGGGTCATTGCTGGGGGCCACGTGAGCCAGGAAATGGTGACCACTCTACCAGAATGGCTCTGGCCTCCTCGGATCCCGCACCACCTGCGGAGGTAGGCACCCTCGCGTGTTACTGTTAAGTAAACTGAGGCCCGAGCGCACAGCTGGAGCCCAGACTGCAGCGCGGCATTTGTCCTGCACCCGGCGGCAGCCAAGCCTAGGAGAACTTCGTCTGCGGTAGCGCAGAGAGCAGTGCAGAGGGCGTCAATAGTGATCCCCCGCCCCTTTCCAGGCCGAGAGAGCCTGGTTCATTGTGCGAGACTGAGTCTTATCCCTCTCAAGGGCATGCGGGTGCGGGAAAGTGAGCCTTTAGAAAGCTCAGAAACGATGCCTCGTCCTAGTGCTGGAGAAACTGCTGTCCAGTGGCAGGGAAGGGCGCTGGTTCTCATCCTTAGAGAGTTGGAGAAAGGATTAACCTCCCACAAACAGATCCCTCCAAGTGCATTCCGGATGCCATCTCCTCCCATCTTTCCAGCCACCCTGCTCCCATCCGCTTCCTCCATCTCTCCTGCACCCCTCTGCCCCACTCAACGACCGGAGCCCGACCCTCCCCAGCGTCCGGCGTTCTTCCTTGAATGGCAGAAATGAGGCCTTGCCGGGAGGGAGACTTCCAAGGGGGGCTTCCCGAGCCGGTGCTATAGTGGGGACTTTTAGAGTGGGGAAGAAGGAGAGGAGGATTTGCGAGCCTTGGGATGGACACCTGAAACGCCGGCCAGGGCCTTGGTCTAAATTGGAGGATGCGAGTCAAAAGGCCCAACCCCTCCCTGCCCACGGTTTCCTCCTCCTCCAGATGTGTACCTCCCTACGAGCACCGGCCCGGAATGCAGTGTGCTGTTACAACTCCCCTGCCGTTATATTGCCCATATCCGAACCTTAGGTAAGTCTAGTGCGCACACACTCATTTGCACACGGATCCTGGAGTCTTGGTGCGGCGGGGCGAGGGGAGGATGGCGGGTAAATGAAATGAGAACGCTCCGCTGCGGTGCACTGACAGGCAGATACCACCAGGGGGAGCTAGTGCCATGGAGCTGTCAAAGGTGGTAAGGCCAAAGGACCCTAGGAGAGGGCTAGGAGGCCGGTATTGAAGGGTTACAGGTTGGCAGTGGGCTTAGAGTCAAGGTCATTGGGCTCAGAGCTTGAAGTAACGAGTAAGAAGTCAATGTTAAGGAGGAAGTATTGAGTATCAGCCATTTAACAGTAGAACCTAAGGTCAGGAGGTCAGTATTGAAACCCAAGGTCAGTGCTATAGGCAAAGTGCAGGGATAAGGTTAGCATTATGAAATGGAGTCAGATATTCACTTTGACAGATGAGGATCCAAAAGGGCTGACCCATCTCTCCCTGCAGGTGGGACACAAGTCACTTCAAGAAGACTGGTGGTCCCCAGAGAAACAACTATGTCATCCATCCTGAGTTTGTGTCTGAGGCCTATCCTGACTATAGTTGCTGGTAGAGCCTGGGCTTGCTGGGCCATGGGGGCAGAGCAATAAATAAATTCTTCACCCCCAAAGCCTGCCTCCTCTGTCCTTACCCAGCAGGATCTGGAAATGAAGGGCCAGTCATTCAGGCCTCTACCAAACCCCTTCAACTGAGATGCAATTTTTCTCAAAGTCGTCCTTCCCTGAGCCTTTCCAACCCCATCATCTCAGTACGTCCCTGAGTGCCCTCTTGATATCGAACAGTAGCCCTATATCCAGCTGTCCTCCTCCCCTGCATCCCAGAGCCCAAACAAATGGGTCCATGTTGCAATGCAGGCAGGAGTCATCTACTTCCCACCCCATGAAGACCCTCCAGCTAACATCTCCTCAGTATGCCTCCAAACTTAGATGCTCTCCCGCACATCAGAGGACTTGGAATCCTTCCTTTCAGTCAAAGCCCTATCCCTAAGCCCAAAGCTCTTGATCTCTGCTTCCAGGAGTCCCCATCACAGCCCTCCAAAGCCTCTCTGTGCTCAGACACCCTTGCTGCACAAGGGTGTGTCCCCTACCCCAAGTCCAACTGGTCAAAACATAATTGTGGAGAATCTCATGGCCAAGAAATTTCAAGGTGCAAAACAAAGCCCTGTTTCTCTGCTCCTCAGGGAGCAAGAAAGGGGGCATTCTAGAATCTCTGGGATCTTTGGTATTTTCCTTTTTGTATCAATGATATGAAACCGACTGGGTGCGGTGGCTCACACCTGTAATCCCAGCACTTCAAGAGGCCAAGGCAGGAGGATCACTTGAGCCAGGAATTCGAGACCAGCCTGGGGCAACATAAGGAGACCTCTTCTCTACAAAAAGTTTAAAAATTAGCAGGGCATGGTGGCACACGCATGTGGTCTTAGTTACTCAGGAGGCTGAGGTGGGAGGATAGCTTGAATCAAGGAGATCTAGGCTGCAGTGAGTCATGTTCACACCACTGCACTCCAGCCTGGGCGACAGAGAGAGACCCTCTCTCAAAAAAAATAAGACCAGGCACGGTGGCTCACGCTTGTAATCCCAGCACTTGGGGAGACCAAGGCAGTGGATCACCTGAGGTCAGGAGTTTGAGACCAGCCTGACCAACATGATGAAACCCCATCTCTACTAAAAATACAAAATTAGCCGGGCGTGTTGTTATATTTAGGGAGAGATAGAGAAACCAACACCTAGACAAAAGTATGCCAAATAGTAGGGTCTTTATTGCCGGCGACCACGGAGGACTAACGTCTCTCCAACCCGTGGCCTCGAGTTGAGGGTGAGCAGGGTTTTTAAGCTAAAAGAACTTCCGGGAGCTGGTAGCTGGGGATTTTTGCAAGCAAGCAGTTTGTACAGAAGCCAAGGCCAGCAGTTAGAAGCCGGGGGAATTCTCAGGGTCAGTGCGACCCTGAGCGGCTTGTTTTTGAATTCCATTAAGATGATGGCTGATGGCTGCACCTGGTGTTAACCTAAGTAACCGTTTTTTCTTGTTATGTAGCCTGTTAGCCTGAGAAGCCATTTTCCTTGCCACATCTTCAATGCCACATCACAGTGTTGGCGCATGCCTGTAATCCCAGCTACCTGGAAGGTTGAGGCAGGAGAATAGCTTGAACCTGGGAGGCAGAGGTTGCAGTGAGCCGAGAGCGCACCACTGTACTCCAGCCTAGGCAACAAGAGCGAAACTCAAAAATAAATAAATATATAAATAAAATAAAATAGAAAATAGAAAAGAAACCTCAGAGTCTTGCACACTCCCCGGAGATGGGGGCATGGCAGGGCACGACCACTTTCCCGCAGCTTGGGCATTTCTAACTAAAGGCTGTAACTAGGAGGAGGGATTGGACCCTATAAATAACTAGTCTGGGGGTGGCGGTCAGGGAGACGGGTTACTTTGCAAAACACCAAGCAGAAACCGGTCTTCTCAGTCTCTGACCTCGGACACCTCTGGTTTGGTCCGGTGGGAACCGACAGCTTGGATTTCCGGCTGGTTGGAACTACAGCTCCCTCCTTGGGGCCCTTGATTAGATGCACCCTGCACTGGGCGCTGAGATACTCCCAGAATTCCGCCACCCCTTTTCCATATGGGAAAACTGAGGGCTTGTGAGAGCGTTATACCCATATGACGGTATAACGTTATATCGGTATACCTTGCCCAAACTGGGAAGGAAGGAATTACAAAGGCCAGCCCTGCTCCTTTACCCTGAGGCTCTCTCCCTCTCATCCTCATTCCAACCCTAGGCTAGGGGTACAAGAACCCCAACCTTCCGCAGCTGCTCCTTTCTGCAGAACTACATGTCCCAGCAGGCCTAGGGCCGAGCCCCGCCCGCTTGCGGGTAATCAGTAGCCCAGCAGGGGCGGGCCCGCCGGCGGGAGGCGGAACGCGGGGGCGCGGGACTGAGCAAGCCTGAAACGCCAGGGGCAGAGCACAGAGCAGTGAGAGGAAGGTGGGGCTGAGGGGCAGGGCCTCAGGTCCGCGTGGTAACCTGGGAGGAGAGGTCGAAAGCCAGGGGCTGGGCCGGACTCTGAGGCCCGAGGCGACTGGATGACAGGGGCGTGGCCGAGGAGCCCCAGGGCGGGGCCCGAGGAGGGGCTCAGCTGTGTCCTGCCAGGCAGTACCCCGCGCGGCGCGGCGGCAGCTCCACTCTGGCTCAAGCGGAGGGGATCGGCGGGAAGCTCCTTCACCCCCTACTTCTGCCGAGCTGTAACTGCAGTGGGTGAGCCCAGCGGGAGGGCCGTGGGGGACGGGGAGCTGCTGAGGGAGCATGATTTCTCAACTTTCGTTCCCACCGATGAATGGGTGGAGCGAGCCTGGACACCTGGGCCCATCCCACGGCCGCGATTCCCTCCGGGCGACAGGTCCCTTGACCTCGGCCGGCCCCTTAGGACAGTACAGCCTTCGGGAGGGGTGCTGAGGGGAGATGTAGAGTATTCCAGGCTGTGTAGGCAGTCACTCGATCCCGCGGATCCCATAGCCGAGCAGGAGAGGGAGATGAGCCGGATCGAGTTGCCTTTGACATTTCCATCCCCCACTGGGAACTGTGTCCAACTAACGATTCTACTAGGAATGGCCTCCCCTCAGTTGAGCAGGGCGGGGCCCTCCCCCTCAGACCAAACTAGCTGTGGCAGCCAAGACTGAGGTTGAGTGTCCAGTGGGGAGAGGCTCAGCAGAAGCAGAGCCCAGGGAGATCCGCCCTGCAAACTCACCTGCTAGCACTAGCCTTGGGTTGGCTAGATGGCGGAGGTGGCAGATTACAGAGGTCTCTGGTGCCACTGTTAACACCAGAACCACAGAGTTCCTCCCCCAAAGCCGGGGTACTAGATGCCATTAAAGCTGCCCTCTTTGGTGCCCCCTAAGAGGCCCTCGAGGTCAGCATGGAGCAAGCAGCAGCACCAGCCCTTGAAAAGACAGGCCTCACCATGCCATGTCCATCTGATGGAAGCCAGTTCCACCAGCTCAGCCACAGGGTTCCTTTCTGCTACTGCATTCAGGCAGCCAGGTCAGACCATTACCTCCCGTCTCCTCCTAAAACTTATGCTGTGGGGAGCTGAGCTGGGATTTTAGATCCAGGCAGCCTTGCTACCTGGCAGACTTCAGACAAGTTCCTTTTTCTGTTTGGGCCACATTTCCTCATCTGTAAAATGGACACTGTAGCTATGTCTGCTGTATCCCACTGTTGATAGAATTGGATGCTGTGGTGGCATTTGGGAGATGATCATGGTGCCTGGGGTGGGTGGGTGCCCAGGCCTGTGGGCTTCTGTCTTTCATCAAAGAACCTCAGATCCTGGAAAATTAAGATTCACAGAACCTAATTGTTGGAAAGGGCTTTTGAAGCCACTTTGGTGGCCTCTGCATGCCTCCAGGGCTCATGAGATAGGCTGACTTCACAGGAAAGTTTTGAGGATGAGGGAGTCTCTCTCTTCAGATACTGACCCTCTCTCTCCTTATTTCCTTGGTGCCCAGAACGTGGCTTTGGTTGTGTTGAATGAATGAATATAAACTCATAAGTGTGATCTGAGCCACCTAAGGCCTTCTTTGGGTTCTGCTCAGCTTGAGGGCATCGGCTAAAGGCCACTGGCTGCATTTTCCAGGAGGAGTTTTCCACTTTGGGAGGCTGAGGAGCTGTATACATATAGGAATAGGGAGGAAAGCTAAATCATTATAGGCTGAGAGGAAGGGAAAAAGAGTCTGTTAAAGACCATCTAGGGCTGACAAACTGAAGCAACTGGGGGCAGAGGGAACTGAGAATGAGGCCCTAAGCTAGCACTTTGTGGGGAGTGCCTCTGGCAGGGGCTGTGTATTGACATTTAAGATCAAATTCTGTTCCACACCTTGCATTCTTCAGAGTCTCTGCAGAGGGGAGGTGAAAAAACTGAGTAGTTCCGGCATCTCCTTGGAAGTCCCTGGGGACTTAGAGACAGACACTGGCTTCTGGGAGGTTAATTACTGTTTGCCAGTCTCTTGTTCTTCCCCCGAGCTGGAGCAGTTGGGCAACTGCTGGCTGGCTGTGTGTGTATGCCTGTGTGTGCACCTGGCTGGTGCTATTTCTTTGTTGGACTCTGATCTAAAGCCTGGGACAGGTACAGTCATTCTTCCCCTGAGCTTGTGTTTCCCTGTAGTCATATCTGGGCTTTTTTTTTTTTTTTTTTTTTTTTTGAGATAGGGTCTTACTTTGTCACCCAGGCTAGGGTGAAGTGGCACAATCTCGGCTCACTGCAACCTCAACCTCCTGGGCTCAAGTGACCCTCCCATCTCAGCCCCCTAAGTAGCTGGGACAACAGGTGCATGCAACCATGCCTGGCTAATTTCTTTTTCTTTTTTTTTTTTTGTATTTTTGGTAGAGACGGGGTTTCGACATGTTGCCTAGACTGGTCTCAAACTCCTCAGCTCAAGCAATCCACCCTCCTTGGCCTCCCAAAGTGCTGGGATTACAGGCGTGAGTACCATGCATGGCCTCATATCTGGATGTTTAGCATATAGTGTGTTAGAGTTTACGTGTGTTAGAGGTAGTGATGGATTTCTGATCCCTGGAGAGCAGGTAGGTGGAGGAGGTGTATTGGTCTGAGCTAGGTGAGTGAAATCTCTTGAAGCAGATGACCTATAGGATTTCGGCTGGGGAATGAATGAGCTTGGTAATCACAAGATTGGCCTGGCTGGAAATGGAGTGAGAATGGTAGCTGAAAACACATCACGCCTTGAGCCTCTAATGCAAAGCAAACACTTTTAAATTTCACCATGGGCCAGGCTCAGTGGATCATACCTGTAATCCCAGCAGTTTGGGAGGCTGAGGTGGGTGGATCACGAGGCCAGGAGTTCAAGACCAGACTGGCCAACATGGTGAAACCCCATCTCTACTAAAAAATATAAAAATTAGCTAGGCATGGTGGCTCGTACCTGTAATCCAACGACTTGGGAGGCTGAGGTAGGAAAATTGCTTGAACCGGGACCCTGGAGGTGGAGGTTGTAGTGAGCTGAGATCTCGCCACTGCCCTCCAGCCTGGGCTATAGAGCAAGACTCCATCTCAAAAAAAAAAAAGTTTCATCATGGGAGTAATGAGCAGCTCTTGAAGCTAGGAATAGACATGGTTTGATAAGTGCTTTAGAAAAATCACTAGAGATCAGAAGGCACTGATAAGAAAGAATTTAGAGGCAGAGAGGCCTATTGGGGGAATAGTAATACAGTAATACTGGGGAGAAGTGACAGCACCCAAACTATGACAGAAACGGGACAGTGGATGAATGGTAGAAACAGAGCTAGGAAGTAGCTGGCCCACAGATGTGGTGCCAGGAGCAAAGCAGGAAGGTGAGCAGGGAAATGGACTTCGTGATGGATGGCTGAGAGCCGGGTGAGCTTGAGGGCAAAGAGAAGCAGATGTGAGAAACAACTGGCCTCCCATGCCAGGCTCCTGCCCCAGACCCTAATGTCTCAGTCCTACCTCCCTTCAAACCAGGCCCTGGGGCTGAGTCTGGCTTTGGGTGTCTTCTTTCATCTCCAGACTTCATTTGGCTTTTGACTCAAGATAAAAACCCATTCCTGAGCTATTCTCCCTTCCTCCCTCCTCTCACCCTCTGGGGACAGGGAAGCTAGCCTACCACCCTGTTAAAAGTGTCAAGGAGGCCAGGTGCGGTGGCTCACTCCCGTAATCCCAGCACTTTGGGAGGCTGAGGCGGGCAGATCACCTGAGGTCGGGAGTTCGAGACCAGCCTGACCAACATAAAGAAACCTTGTCTCTACTAAAAATACAAAAAAATAGCCAGGTGCGGTAGTACATGCCTGTAATCCTAGTTACTAGGGAGGCTGAGGCAGGAGAATCACTTGAACCCAGGAGGTGGAGGTTGCGTTGAGCCAAGATCGTGCCATTGCACTCCAGCCTAGGCAACAAGAGCAAAACTCCATCTCAAGAAAAAAAAAACCTCTGGGTGGGGTCAGCCACGGTGACTCACATCTGTAATCCCAGCACATCTGGAGGCTGAAGTGGGTGGATCACTTGAGGTCATGAGTTCGAGACCAGCCTGACCAACATGGTGAAACCCCGTCTCTACCAAAAATAAAAAAATTAGATGGGTGTGATGTTGTGTGCTTTTAATCCAGCTACTTGGGAGGTTGAGGCAAGAGAATCGCTTGAACCCAGGAGGCAGAGGTTGCAATGAGCTGATATCGCACCACTGCACTCTAGTCTGGGTGAAAGAGGGAGACTCCATCTAGAAAGAAAGAAAGAGAGAAAGAAAGAAAGAGAAAAGAGAGAAAAGAAAGAAAGAGAAAGAAAAAAAGAAAGAAAGAGAGGAAGGAAGGGAGGGAGAGAGAAAGAAAATCTCAAGGGGCTGTCTGGACCATCTCCTCTCTCTCATCCTGGCCATCCACACCTCTAGGAGAGCAGGACTTTTCCAGTTCCGTCCCCGTCTCTTCAGCCCAAACGGCGCCATGTGTGATACGGGGAGGCCTGGCTTATTCTGTGATCCTGGAAAGCTTCCTGACCCTCTCAAGGTTTGTTTCTCCACTAGGAAAATGAGGATGCCTGCCGTCTCCCAGCACATGCCCCGCCCCCCAGTCACAGAGTCCTAATTTGGGCAAGCATTAGGACACATGAGAAAGGGTGGGTTAGACACCGATTGTCCTGGTAAGAGTCTCACCTTTGCCACTTGTCAAGCCTTCAGATTCCAGTATTCACCTTCCCAAAGTATACGCCTCTTCTTACCTTGCGGCAGCAAATGGAAATAACACGAGATGAGAAAGCTCAGTTCCATCTCTCTCTCCTCCTTTCAAGCAGGTTAAGATGAGCTCGGTCAGATGGCCGCACGGCCCGCTCCTTTCTTAGCAGACCACTAATGCTCCAGAACCCTCAGGAGAAGAGCCAGGCCTACCCCCGCCACCGCCGGCCTGGCTGCTACACAGACCGTCAGAATCCGGAGGCCGTCGCAGCTGCAGCTATGTACACCTTCCTGCCCGAAAACTTCTCGCCGGCCAAGCCCAAGCCTTCCAAAGAGCTGAAGCCGCTGCTGGGCTCCGCAGTCCTGGGGCTGCTGCTGGTCCTGGCCGCCGTGGTGGCCTGGTGCTACTACAGCCTCTCCCTGCGCAAGGCGGAGCGACTTCGCGCGGAGCTGCTGGACCTCAACGCTGGCGGGTTCTCCATCCGCAACCAGAAGGGAGAGCAAGTCTTCCGCCTGGCCTTCCGCTCCGGCGCGCTGGACCTCGATTCCTGCAGCCGCGACGGCGCACTGCTGGGCTGTTCGCTCACGGCCGATGGGCGGCCTCTAAACTTCTTCATCCAGACGGTGCGGCCCAAGGACACGGTGATGTGCTACCGCGTGCGCTGGGAGGAGGCAGTGCAGGGTCGAGCGGTGGAGCACGCCATGTTCCTGGGCGACGCGGCGGCGCACTGGTATGGTGGCGCCGAGATGAGGACGCAACACTGGCCTATCCGCCTGGACGGCCAACAGGAGCCCCAGCCCTTCGTCACCAGCGATGTCTACTCCTCCGACGCCGCGTTTGGAGGCATCCTCGAGCGCTACTGGCTATCTTCGCGCGCGGCCGCCATCAAAGTCAA
Source organism: Cheracebus regulus (assembly GCA_963574635.1). Lineage (NCBI taxonomy): Eukaryota > Metazoa > Chordata > Mammalia > Primates > Pitheciidae > Cheracebus > Cheracebus regulus. The sequence continues at coordinate 18,488 of CAUYQU010081618.1, forward strand.
CGACTCAGTGCCCTTCCACCTGGGTTGGAACGGCACGGAGCGCTCGCTGCGGCTGCAGGCACGCTACCACGACACGCCCTACAAGCCAGCCGTCGGCCGCGCCGCAGCACCGGAGCTGAGCTACCGAGTGTGCGTGGGCTCGGACGTCACCTCCATCCACAAGTACATGGTGCGCCGCTACTTCAACAAACCTTCAAGGGTGCCAGCGCCCGAGGCCTTCCGAGACCCCATTTGGTCAACGTGGGCGCTGTACGGGCACGCGGTGGACCAGGAGAAGGTGCTGCATTTTGCACAACAGATCCGCCAGCACCGCTTCAACAGCAGCCACCTGGAAATCGACGACATGTACACACCCGCTTATGGCGACTTCGACTTTGACGAGGTCAAATTCCCCAATGCCAGCGACATGTTCCGCCGCCTGCGCGACGCCGGCTTCCGCGTCACGCTCTGGGTGCACCCGTTTGTCAACTACAACTCGTCGAGCTTCGGCGAGGGTGTGGAGCGCGAGCTGTTCGTGCGCGAACCCACGGGCCGGCTGCCCGCGCTGGTGCGCTGGTGGAATGGCATCGGCGCCGTGCTGGACTTCACGAACCCGAAAGCCCGCGACTGGTTCCAGGGACACCTGCGGCGGCTGCGCTCTCGCTACTCCGTGGTTTCCTTCAAGTTCGACGCGGGCGAGGTCAGCTACCTGCCGCGGGACTTCAGCACCTACCGGCCGCTGCCGGACCCCAGCGTCTGGAGCCGGCGCTACACTGAGATGGCGCTGCCCTTCTTCTCGCTGGCTGAGGTGCGCGTGGGCTACCAGTCACAGAACATCTCCTGCTTCTTCCGCCTGGTGGATCGCGACTCGGTGTGGGGCTATGACCTGGGGCTGCGCTCGCTCATCCCCGCGGTGCTCACCGTCAGCATGCTGGGCTACCCATTCATCCTACCCGATATGGTGGGCGGCAACGCAGTGCCCGAGCGCACAGCTGGCGGCGACGTGCCGGAGCGCGAGCTCTACATTCGCTGGCTGGAAGTGGCCGCCTTCATGCCCGCCATGCAGTTCTCTATCCCGCCCTGGCGCTACGACGCGGAAGTGGTGGCCATCGCACAAAAGTTCGCAGCCCTACGGGCCTCGCTTGTGGCGCCGCTGTTGCTTGAGCTGGCGGGCGAGGTCACCGACACGGGTGACCCCATCGTGCGCCCCCTTTGGTGGATCGCTCCCGGCGACGAGACAGCTCACCGCATCGACTCGCAGTTCCTTATTGGGGACACGCTGCTTGTGGCGCCGGTGCTGGAGCCCGGCAAGCAGGAGCGCGACGTCTATTTGCCGGCAGGCAAGTGGCGCAGCTACAAGGGCGAGCTTTTCGACAAGACGCCGGTGCTGCTCACCGATTACCCGGTCGACCTGGACGAGGTCGCCTACTTTACCTGGTCGTCCTGACCCAGCCCAGGGCCCGGAAACCACACAGCCCCCAGCCTTCATGCAGACCTCGAACCCTCCATCACACACCTGCACCATGTACTCCCAGGAACCTCCACCTCTATACCACCCATTAAGTGGCTGCCGACCTAAATGTGATGGAACCAGCTGCTGAAGGTGGGATCTGGGGAGGGGACGCTGAAGCAATCTCCTGCTCCAACACACAATCCTGACTGTGCCCTTCCTCCCCACCCCTCACACCGGTCTCTAGAGACCCCTTTCCTGGGATGGGAGCCAGAGAACTTAGAGGAAAAAAGATCAGCTCTCTTCTTGTTACACATGGTTGGGGTTTAAAAGCACAAGGAGAAACCTCTCCATCTTGGCCTTGGTGGCCATCTTTGTCCATCTCAGGTGGGGACTTGATCTTATTTAAGTTCCCCAAATAACCCCCACCACACTTAGAAAGTATGCTTTCTTAGTGTTGGAAGCCAGACCCTTGGTTCCCAGAACTCACCTGAACTGTGGCTGATTTGGTCCCAGCCTAGCTGGAGAGAAGGTGTTTGGCTAACTGACAAGGAGGCAAGAGGTCCCCTCCCAGGGAACAGGAGGACTGGGCTTAGCACAGAGCCATCATCATGTTCCCTATTTGTGAAGAGACTCCTAACACTGCACTAATCCATTTGTGTACATACATAGGCTCAGCCCTAGGCCAGATATGCCTGATGGGAACAGACTTGCAGAGCCATGCAGGCCAGACTTTGTGCCTTAACTCGTGTGTGTGTGTGTGTGTGTGTGTGTGTGTGTGAGAGAGAGAGAGAGAGAGAGAGAGAGAGTGAGAGAGTCGCATTGTGGGTCCCTGATCTAAGAAATGAACACAACCTCTCTGAGGCTGGTTAATCTGGAGGAAGGAGGCATGGAGCAAATCTGAGGTTCTGATTGCTGAGCCAGCCTCCTCCCAGATGGTTTCCCTGGGACTCTGGTAGGAAATAAATAGCCCTTTCAAGATTCCTCAGCTGCCTCACTCCATGCACATGTGCCTGGGGTGTGGCCTAGAAGGGAGTGATGTTCTTATTCTGGTGATCTGTGCTGCTTATGAACAGAAGGTACATGCACACACTGCCAACTACCAATAAACAGACAGGGGAAGGTCTTTCATGTCAGTCATTTTCTCTTTCTTTTTTCTTTTTCTTTTTTTTTTTTTTTTTAGATGGAGTCTTGCTCTGTCACCCAGGCTGGAGTGCAATTGTACAATCTCGGCTTGCTGCAACCTCCGCCTCCCAGATTCAAGCAATTCTCCTGCCTCAGCTTCCCAAATAGCTGGAATTACAGGCACGCATCACTATGCCTGGCTGTTTGTTTTGAGAAAGAGTCTTGCTCTGGCACCAAGTGCCAGGCAAGTGCAGTGGTGCGATCTTGGCTCACTACAACCTCCACCTCCCGGGTTCAAGCCATTCTCCTGCCTCAACCTCCTGAGTAGCTGGGGCTACAGGCGTGTGCCACCATGCCCAGCTAATTTTTGTATTTTATTAGAGACAGGGTTTCACCATATTGGCCAAGATGGTCTCGATCTCTTGACCTCATGATCCACCCGCCTCAGCCTCCCAAAGTGCTCGGATTACAGGCATGAGCCACGGTGCCAGCCATTTTCTCTTTCTGAGAAGAGCAACCTCAGCTAGAGTGAGTTTTTTCTGACTTTGCAGCTCAGTCTGGAGAAAAGTGGCATGCCAGAGTGGGTAGGTGGGAAACAGGGTGGACTTCAGCTTCCATCAACAGCTCTGGTAGCAGAACCAATCCCCTACCCCCTAGAGAATGTATCCTTTTGCCACCTGGTATGGTTTGGCTATGTCACTACCTAAAACTCGAATTGTAGCTCCCATAATTGCCATATGTTATGCGAAGGACCTCGTGGGAGATAATTGAATCATGAGGGCAGTTTCCACCTTACTATTCTGGTGATAGTGAATAGGTCTCATGAGATCTGATGATCTTACAAAAGGTTTCCCCTTTCACTTGGCTCTCATTCTCTCTTGCCTGCCACCATGTAGGATGTGCCTTTCCACCATGATTGTGAGGCCTCCCCAGCCAAGTGGAACTCTGAGTTCATTAAACCTCTTTTTCCTTATAAATTACCCAGTCTTGGTTATGTCTTTATCAGCAGTGTGAAAATGAACTAATACAATAAATTTGGTACCAATAGAGTGGGGCACTGCTATAAATAACTAAAAATGTGGAAAACTTTGGAACTGGGTAACAGGCAGAGGTTGGAACAGTTTGGAGGGATCAGAAGACAGGAAAATGTGGGAACATTTGGAACTTCCTGGAGACTTGTTAAATGGCTTTGACCAAAATGCTGTTAATGATATGGATAATGAAATCCAGGCTGAGGCGGTCTCAGATGGAGATGAGGAACTTTTTGGGTACTGAAGCAAAGGCAACTCTTGCTATATTTTAGCAAAGAGATTGGCTGCATTTTGCCCTGGCCCTAGAGATTTGTGGAACTTTGAACTTGAGGGATATGATTTAGGGTATCTGGCAGAAGAAATTTCTGAGCAACAAAGAATTCAAGAAGTGACTTGGGTGCTGTTAAAAGCAGTCAGTTTTCAAAGAGAAACAGAGCATAAAAGTTTGGAAAATCTGCAGCCTGACAGTGAGATAGAAAAGAAAAACCCATTTTCTGAGGAGGAGTTCAAGCCTGCTGCAGAAATTTGCATTAGTAACAAGGAGCCAAATGTTAATCACCAAGACATGGGGAAAATGTCTCCAGGGCATATTAGAGATCTTTGCAGCAGCACCTCCCATCACAGGCCTGGAGGCCTAGGAGAAAAAAATGGTTTTGTGGGCCAAGCCCAGGGTCTCCATGCTGTGTGCAGTCCAGGGCTGGTACCCTGCATCCCAGCCACTCTAGCCATGGCTAAAAGGGCCCGAGGTACAGCTCATGCCATGGCTTCAGAGGGTGCAAGCCCCAAGGCTTGGCAGCTTCCACATGATGTTGAGCCTGCGGGTGCACAGAAGTCAATAATTGAGGTTTGGGACTCTCTGCCTAGATTTCAGAGGATGTATGGAAATTCATGGATGTCCAGGCAGAAGTTTGTTACAGGGGTGGGGTCCTCATGGAAACCTCTCCTAGGGCAATCTGGAAAGGAAATATGGGGTTGAAGTCCACACACAGAGTCCCCACTGAGGCACTGCCTAGTGGAGCTGTGAGAAGAGGGCCACTATCCTCTAGACCCTAGAATGGTATATCCACTGACAGCTTGCACCATGCACCTGGAAAAGCCACAGACACTCAACACCAGCCTGTGAAACCAGCCAAGAGGTAGGCTATACCCTGTAATACCACAGGGGTGGATCTGCCCAAGACCATGGGAACCCACCTCCTGCATCAGTGTGACCTGGATGTAAGACATGGAGTCAAAGGAGATCATTTTGAAGCTTTAAGATTTAACTGCCCTGCTGGATTTCAGACTTTCACAGGGCTTTCAGACTTTCACGGGGCATTTCCCCTTTGTTTTGGCCAACTTCTCCCCTTGGATTGGGTGTATTTATCCAGTGCCTGTACCTCCATTGTACCTATGAAGTAACTAAGTTGCCTTTGATTTTACAGGCTCATAGGCAGAAGGGACTTGCTTTGTCTCAGATGAGACTTTGGACTATGGACTTTTGAGTTAATGCTTAAATGAGTTAAGACTTTGGTATGCCCTTGGAAGCTGCTGGCTAATGTTAAAATTTTTAAAACAAAAAATTAAATAAAAAAAAAATGACTTTGGGGGCTGTTGGGAAGGCATGATTGATTTTTAAATGAGAGGACATGAGATTTGGGAGGGTACAGGGAGAGAATGATATGGTTTGGCTGTACCCCCACCCATATCTCACCTTAAACTGTAGCTCCCATAATTGTGGGAGGGACCTTGTGGGAGATAATTAAATCATGGGGGCAGTTTTCCCCATATTCTCCTGGTGGTAGTGAATAAGTCTCATGAGATCTGATGGCTTTATAAGGGGTTCCCACTTTTGTTTGTCTCTCATTCTCTCTTGCCTGCTGCCATATAGACGTGCCTTTAGCCTTCCACCGTGATTGTGAGGCCTTCCCAGCCACGTGGAACTGTGAGTTCATTAAACCTCTTTTTCTTTATAAATTACCCAGTCTCGGGTATGTCTTTATCAGCAGTGTGAAAGTGGACTAATACACCACTCCTCTACCTTCTTTATTTTCTCAGTGTGGAAAATGCCTGATGAAAGCTTTGGGGCCCTCACAGATGCACAGCTCAAGTGCTGATTCTATGACTCATCTACCAGCTCTGTTAACTTGAACAAGCTGCTTAACCTTGCTGAGCCTCTGTTTTCTCATATGTACAATGGTGATAATAATGCCTACCTCCCCAGGTTGTTGTAAGAATTATAAGCACAAATGTATGTAAAGTGCCTGGCACAAAGTAGGTGTTCAATAAAAGGTAGTTATTATAATACTATTTCTTGTTTTCTTGATTAAAAACAAGGATCCTTCTAGAACCTGGCTCTCAGCCTGGATGGCTTTCTCTGGGCCTGCCTGTGACACCCCCACCCCAACCCTCTGCACATAGCACCCAGTTGACCTCTGAGTTTGTGACCAAAGGACACTGTAGTCCAGGAGAAAGGCAAAAAGAGAGATACCTGAAGGTGGGATGTCAGCAGCCAGGATTCCTAGGCCCCTGCGAGATGGAAAGTGAAAGCTGGATTTTGGACTTGCACAGAGTAAAGTTAGTTTCTCTCCTTTTCATCAAACGTCTACCATCTACCAACTGATACTCACTAATAAGCCTCCCCAGGCCCGGTGTCCAGCCATGTGCTGTAGAGTAAGTGTAGAAGGAGAATCCCAGGTTTGGCCCTGGAAAGTTGCTTTAATGGCTGGAGAACATGACCCGCGTTTGAATGGTTCTCTAGCTTTCTATGCAACCTGAAACAAGTTTTACCTAACCTTGGTTTCTTCATCTTTAAAATGGAATCTCTAGGATTCACTGAGGTGTATAAAGCACTTATGCAAAAACTGGCAAAGAGTAAGTGCTCAATAAATCGTAACTCCTATAAACTATTATAAACAAGGAACAAAGGGAGAAAAACTGTGGCTAGAACCTGTGTTGTCCAATATAGCAGTCAGTAGCCACATATGGCTTCTTAAATTTACTTCTAAAGTTCATTAAAATTCAGTTCTTTAGGCATATTAGCCACACTTCAAATGTTCAACAGCCAGATGTGACTAGTAGCTAATGTATCAGACAGTGCAAATTACACATCATTTCCATAGTTGCAACAAGTATTATTGGACAGCCCTGGACCAAGCAGTGTATGACATGGGGAGGAAGAAGGTAATCTGTGAGGCTTCCCTGGAGGAGGAATACTTTTTAGAAGGGCACTGAAGGCAGGCAGGAATGTCTAACAGCCTGGATGGGAAAAAAACCAGACTGCACAGCCTGTCTGGCCAAATTCCAACAAACTGGTCCTTGGCTTGTGATCTGGTTTCTAGTCTGGCTTCTGCCATTGACCCCATTAATCACAAAAGCACAGATGAACAAACAGAAGCTCTGAGAGAGGAGGATATTGGCCTGAGATCATGGAAAATTAGTAACCATGATGGCACTAGAGCCTTGGTGTCCTATTTCCCGGGATCTAGAATCTCAGACCCTGAACTCACCCCCTTTCAACAGCATGGCCCATCCCAGGCTGTATACCTCCAAGGATGGGAGCTAGCTGAAATGTGCATCTCTGAAGCCGCCACCCAGTGGGCCCGATTCTAGGCCGAGAAGTGTTTCCCCTTTCCCCACTGACTCTAAAAAAGGATTCAAGAAATTGGGAGGGCGTGCTGAAATGTCAGGATTCATGAGGGTCTTTCTTGGAGCTAGGAAAAGAAAAAAGAACTGGGCTGCCAGCTACCACTATCCCTAATTCCCCAAGGTGCCAGGAACTCTGGCTCTTGCCACCCTTGTCCAGTCCCCTGTCTCTGCACCTTCCAAGTTTATCTCTCTCTGCACATCTGGATCTGGGCAGGGGCGGGGTGGGTGCTGACCCTCCTCTGTGGAGCTTCCAGCAACCTTGTCATAGCCAGAAATCCTCAGTATTCATTCTACCCCTGGGCTGGTGGGTGGTGGGTGTGATATGCATAAATGGGGAACTCTTTTCTTTGGGAGTAATAGGGACAAACTGAGTGGCCATTATAGGAAGCCTGGGACTGGGGCCTAGGCTCCCATTCTGTGACCGTCTGTTCCTGAGACCCTCTGTTCCTGAGAGTGTTTCCCTTCCAACACCATATGAATGAGTTGAGCCCCACCCAAGCCTGCTCTATGAGCCCAAGCTATGGGTTTTCTGGGAGTTTTCGTCCTTGTTTCCCCAGATTTGACCCTGGATCTGGCTCCAGAGAAGTATTCTTCTCTGATTCCCCACACCATGTACTCTGGTCCCTTCTCTCTGAGTAAGGGCCAATGTTGACCTCTTTGTCCCCTAGCCAGTATCCCACATCAGATCTAATCAATTGGAGCCCGAACCACTATAGTAGCCTCCTAACTCTTTCCATTCCTGGACCCTGCAATCCAATCCACACAGCATTCAAGGAAATCTTTGTAAAATTTATTCATGTCATTTAGAAAAAAAATCAAAGCTTTGGTGTTCAAGGCCTCTATGATCTGGCTCCTTCTCTCTCCTCCGTCTCTGCTTCTGTGAGGGAAACACACACACACATCATCATATTTTGGAAAGCATTTGAAGAAATACTACCTTCTATTCTGGAAACAGCTATACAATCATCCCTTCCACAAAAGGTCCGTGCAGACTCAGCCTTGAAGAAAAATGCAGTGGCAACTGTGTGGTTTTCTTTCCTGCCATTGTTTGACTCAGTGGGGCTTCTGCTGACACCCTACCCTCTTCAGACACACCCCAGCTCCCAAGGAGACAGCCTGCTTTTTATCTTAAGGTTAGTCCTGCCCAAGGATCTTTCTAGCAGCTTGAGGGAAGGACAGAACACTTGGCCTTATGTGGCAAGCCCTGGGTGGCTCCAGGGTTGGGGGGAGGTATGGGAGAAAACAGAAGAGGAGGCTGGCCCCGTTTTGGGTAGCTCTCAGTCTAGAGAACAGGAAGAGGTTGTGCCTCTTGTGCTCTGTATTCGTGGGCTGTTTTCCCTCCCAGGCCCCTTTTCTCTCCCCAGGGAGTCTAGTTGAGCACTTCCTATTACATAATCCTGAGCAGGATCAGGGTGGGAGGGGACGGAAAGTGGGTTTGGTGGGGATTGGGGAAAGGCAGACAAGCGGTCTCACTGAGAGGGAAGCAGCAGGGGATGGGAGGATGGCACTTCTTCTAGAAAAGAAAGCATGAGTTGGGCCAAAGTCTGGTTGGCTGGAGGCCTGCCTCTATCCTCCAAACACAGCGGCCTCACTTGGGGTCACATGTCTGTACAGGAATTTCAATTGAAATTCTGCCATTATAATTTCATTCCTTAAAGTCTTCGATTCAGCAAACAAGCACTTTCAGTAGAGGTGTAAGGCATTGCTTTTTAAGGTCAAAAGGGCATTTTGGTTTTCTACTACCTCTATGAAATGCCCCTAGGAGGTGAAAGCTTAAGACCACTCTGCTGGGGAGAGGGTCATTCAATCCTGCTTCACTCTGGGCAGTGAAGGGTGTAGTGGGGAAACAAGTGGTGCTCTAGGCAGAGCCTCTTTCATGTGAGTGGAAAAACAGGATGAGTGGTTGTTAGGAAAAATTCTAGGAGGAGATGCTCTTTAGTTTGGAGGGCTCCCAATTGAAGGGGAAATTGAGGTCTCAGCCCCACATGTCCCATTATGGGTGAAACCACATCCAATGCAAGGAGGTAAACTACCCACCTTCACTGACTCCCACAATATTTACCTAGTTGCCTTCCCTACCACCCAGCCAGAGTCCGCCCAACAGGGGCCAGAAGAGGCACATAGTTCCTTGCACATTTATCTCTGTGCCTGAGACATCACAAGAGATACTGGCCACCTTCTAAACCTTACACACCTTGGGGGCCAGAACCTGGCTAGGCCCAGTTCTTTCAGGCACAGGGACATACATAGTCTGTTGAACTTAGAACACTTGCTTCCTCTCCCATCCCTAGTGCCCACAATTGGCCTCTCAATAGTGTTATACTTGAATTCTACTCCTGGCTATACCACTGAGCTCCGGGTTGAGCCCTGACTCTGACCATTGATGATTCTGTCTGGACCACATCCTCTAAACATGACACAAAAGCCAGACTAGAACTCTGTGGCCCCTGTTCAGGGGCAGGAAAGAATTGAGTCTATGTTAAAACATGATCCCACCAAATTGTGCTTTTTCAGGTGCTGGGGACAGCGGCTCATGCCTGTAATCTCAGCACTTTGCAGGGCTGAGGAGGGAGGATTACTTGAGGCCAGGGATTTGAGACCAACCTGGCTAATATAGTAAGACTCCATCTTGTTGTGAACTGAACGCGAGCCCGGGAATCTCGTCCAGCGAGAGGGTCCCAAACCTGGAAGAGAGCGTGCGCCGGAAAAAAGGAGATAGAAAAGGCGGGGTCTGGAGGGCTACATGCGCTATGCTCATGCAGCAGCTT